>KZ807221.1:190035-203413 GCA_000696205.2 Oncopeltus fasciatus | reverse complement strand
ATATAATTCATATTTTAAAAAAATAAAAGAAGAAATAGATATGAATAAGAATAATTGACGAATAACATATTATAAGATGGAGAGATTAGAAGAAAAGACAAGTAAATATTTATATTATTAACTGTCTTCCTTAAAAAGCGTTAATTTGTATACTAATATTATTATTATTAGATATTGTATTGCAAAGATTTTGTATTTTAGCCACTCGATGGTATCGATCGGCAAAGATTTTGTATTTTAGCCACTCGATGGTATCGATCGGCAAAGATTTTGCCACTCGCCTTATTTTAGCAGCTCTACAAGTTTACTCTCTTTTTCATTTTTTCTTTAAATAAAGTGGTTCTCTTACCATTCATTATTTGTACAGTGTAAATAGAATAAATTTTAATGTTCTATCTGTAATTTGAATTTCTATACTTTATAAAAAAATTTCTATACTGATTCAATTCATCAAATTTGTGATAACGCAAATTAATAGGAATATTTAACTTAACTTAACTAAAAATATAAAAACCAACTTATGTAGTTTCTTTTTAATCATAGAATAAAATACAATTTTTCTNAAGAAATAGACATGAATAAGAATAATTGACGAATTACATATTATAAGATGGAGAGATTAGAAGAAAAGACAAGTAAATATTTATATTATTAACTGTCTTCCTTAAAAAGCGTTAATTTGTATACTAATATTATTAAGATATCGTATTGCAAAGATTTTGTATTTTAGTCACTCGATGATATCTCTTTTTCTTTTTTTCTTTTTTTTTTTAAATAAAGTGGTTCTCTTACCATTCATTATTTGTACAGTGTAAATAGAATAAATTTTAATGTTCTATCTTTAATTTAAATTTCCATACTTTATAAAATTTGTGATAACGCAAATTAATAGGCATATTTAACTTAAAAATATAAAAACCAACTTATGTAGTTTCTTTTTAATCATAGAATAAAATACAATTTTTCTGACAATTTATTCGGTGGACTTGACATTACGTACTTGACTTTTCAGGTAATCCCCCATTTATAATATTTTAATTTATCTATCTACCGAATTAAAAAAAAAAAAAAAATCAATTGAAAAATGTTCCCATAAAGGGTTGACACACACACACATATACACATATTATATACATAAATAAATTTTAATGACTACCATTTATATTATATACTATGCATCCAGTAGGTAGACTTAGACAAAAATTCTATTTTTTTTTTTTATTTTAATAAATCTGTCAAGAGAATAAACTTAATGTTTTGTTCAAAATTCGCTGAAATAGAAGCTTCCACTCTGTTTTTCATTGTTGATACCTTCAATCGGTCTCATTGACTACTTTAATACGGCTATTGATTAACGTAAGTAATTCTTTATCATAACAGAGGTGTAATATGATTTCTCAAAAATCTTCGATTTTAAAAATTCATTCAAGTCATGTGTGATAACAGCATTTTTACAAAGTAGTCAAATTACCAGTGCTAACTATGGAATGACTCAGACATAACATTGGCAATTCGTGGCTTACTTACGTATATCCTCTCGTAATCTCCTTCTTTATCCCGATATATCTTCCCCATGTACGTAAGAACAAGGAGAAGGGAACGAGATAAGAAGAGCCACTAGTTGAGATAGTGTGGTGGCTCCACGACAGCTGTCTCCGCTCACACTTCCCCACAGTCCAAGCAGCATTGTCTCCCTTATCACAAGCCCACCCTCACCCTTATCACTCTCCCCCATCCCCTCATTCCCTCCCTCACTAGCTCTGCCTCTCCCTCCACTTTTATCTCACGGCCTCCTCCACTTCGACACTACTCCTCCAGTCACACTCTCTTTGTTCGTGTCCCTTGCAAGCTTGTCCGCACGAATGCACTCTAAACACGAGATACGGAGTTGCCCGAATTTAGTATTCGCTTTCCAATAAAGACCGAATTGTATTCATATCTTTTTTTTAATGATGTAAACATTAATTCAGGATGATGATTAAAGTTGAAAAAACAGATAATAAATTTATGATTTTCAGAGATGTTTATGTTCTTCAGTAATTTTTTTTTTTTTTTTGACTGGAACATAATAGAGTCACTATTTTAACAGAGAATGCTTCCTTCATATTTTTGATTCCCTTTTGATGTGCGAAATGGTCAAGGACTGATGAAACTCTAGTCCTGAAACTAGGCTTCAAAGTAAATACTAACAATAGTCACTTTTATTTTTGTGTATCTGTTTAAAATGAAATTTAGAAATTTAGTGTGCTGCCAGTCTCACTGAATGCCACCCTTCATAAAATAAGACGACCTGAATGAAAGCTAACCACTCCACTTGTCTAGTGCTCCTTGCGTCGCGAGTTAATGCACGATTTAACCTCGTGGGCCCATATGTCTCTTATGGATTGACTGAATGATATTTTGATCATTTTATTTGTAATATATACATAATGAATTCGGTCAGGAAAATTAAATTATAAGGTAAGATCTGTAAAGAACCCAGTCAAGTAGCGTTAAAAAGATCAACTTTACAAAATTACAATTTTACTCCTCTGTTATGCTTTAAAAACCTTTTTGGTTTAACACAAATAACAACAAGGATACCATGATTATAAATTATGGTATTTTCCTAAACCTTCTGTATCTCATTCCGTTTAAACTAAAAACGAGTTCTTTCAATAATTTACAATTAAATCCTAAATACTTTATGTATTTAAATTTTAAAATAAAGGAGCCTGTCCAACACTCATTATTGCATTCAGAATGTTTAGATTGTTTTCTTGCATTCAATAATATACTTTTTTGTGTAAATATATTATAATATATAAATGTAAAAAATATCATTTACTCTTACTGATGATCTGTAAAATAAGATAGCAATAAAAAATAATTATTGATTACTTATTTATACCCACTCTTTCTTAACTCATTTTAGCCATTTTTGAAGTCATCTATCTTATAAAAAGAAGCTCTAATCATTAATTCAGTTTTAATATTATATATATTTCATAAATATAATTTTGAAAGTACCACTTGTAGCTTACGATTGTAGGGTTGGTAAAGATCGGTTAAAATTTTACAAAAGTCATGTCACGTTGCTGAATTCCAGTCAGTAGCTAGATTTACATATATAAAATCTACTGAATCAATATATATTTTCGTTAGTAATACATTACTATGGACCTTNAATTTAAATATAAAAACTTATATTTCATAAATATAATTTTGAAAGTACCACTTGTAGCTTACGATTGTAGGGTTGGTAAAGATCGGTTAAAATTTTACAAAAGTCATGTCACGTTGCTGAATTCCAGTCAGTAGCTAGATTTACATTTATTAAATCTACTGAATCAATATATATTTTCGTTAGTAATACATTACTATGGACCTTATAAATTTATTATTTTATTTAAATATTGTTGCTGTCTTCCAAACCTCTCAGTGCTCATTATTTTGTTTAGTATAGCCCCCTAAACTTTTCATACTTAGCTTCCTTAACTTGGGATCGATGAAGATCTGTTGACATTTTTCAAAGGACACGATATGGCGCCAATATGAAAAGCTTAATTTCTTTACTGTATTCCTGCTAGAATTCCTCTATTTACCGATTTAAAACCAGTAGTCCCATTTTAGTCTTCCTCAATACTTAATGCGCCAAGTAGATGCTTAAATCAGACAGATAAGTCTGAGAACTCCGCAAAAATAGCTATTTTTATAAATGTATTTTATAAGTATCTATACAGTTTGCGGATGGAAATAATTTAAGCGAAAAAGAAACAATTATATTCAGTCTTTCCCTGAGACCTACTTACTATACAAAAGCTAAATGACATTCTAGTATCTGCATTGTTTCGAAACACTTAAGAACAATAAGTACACTCATGAGCCGGTATATCCCACTTATGTGTAAGATCCTTTTTTGCCTTATGAAGAGGTAGAGTCGAGTATGACGGAAACCCACTAATAATCATCAAGCGGGCTATGTTCGCCACCTTGGCTTGTTGTAATCGATATAGCCTTTTAAAATGAGAATCTATCAGGAGACCATTATACGAGGAAGGGGTGGGGGGATTCACTCAAAGATATATTGTGTTTGTGTGTAAAAGTGAGTAAGTGTGTATATGTATTTAAAGAAATATTTATTTAGCTTTAATTTCTTGATTGAATTTTATGTAAGCTAAATAAATGAATTTGTTTGTAATTATTTATTTTTTATTAATATAGGCAAATAGCAAGCAAAATAACCTAATTTAAAATAAATTGGTCTAGCTCAACAAAATAAATACTTATAAACAAATTATATTTTTTAGTTGTATTCATTAAAGAAATTAGAGCTAAATAAACACTTATTTAAGCCAAGAAAAATTTATTTTTTTAAAATATACTTAATAATCTGAGGAATTCTCCTTTCTGCCTTCTTTGATATCAATCTTAAAGTTTAAAAAATTTACTTTTATTTTTAGAAACATATGTGGACATAAAGTGTAATTATTAATACATAATTTCTAAACAATATTATATGGTAAACATAGTATATTTTTAAAATAAAAATAACACATTAAGAGATATTGGTTCTCAATGAAGATCCTCCGTCATTCAGGGTCTTAGTCATCTCCTTTAAAGAGACCCACAATACCTATCCTTATCGTTCTCCCTTGTTTAGTTCTTGAATCACCTGTGTTTTTGCATTCTTTTATTTATTTCATATTTCTCCGTTATCCAACACATGGCAAAATTATTGATTGAAAACTCATATAAAAAAAGTAAAATCATATTGTAGAAGGATCAAAATGCTTTAAAAAACAAAAAAAAAACAGTCACAGCAGTTAATCCTTAGTCTTTTCCTAAAGTTTTATGAACTGCATTCAGTTCGATCGCTGCATTAAATCACTTAATTTAATCCATTATTTTGCATTTATTAAATGATTGCAGTTTAGTTTTTTTTATTTTCTTCAATGCACTTCTGACTCTTCCTCTTTAATTATATTCTTGTTATGATTTTAGGTCATCAGATCAGTTAATGGACTATAAAAAAATGTCTTTAAATATCTCTGTCTATGTTTGCCCGGGGCGGTGAGAGGCAAATCGTTAGACAGCCAACTCTAGGCTGATGCTCTAGACTGAGGATTGCTCTAGATCGAGGCCAAATTGATTTCCTGTCGAGAGTTACCTGTTACCTATCACCACTGATAGGCACTGCTTATCATACGGCCAGGAAGCACGAACAACCTCCATGAGCTTATGTTGTTATCAGCACCCATAGATGGGCTCTTCCGAATCTGTGTTCTGTCAAACATTGCTTTATAATCATTCATAATAATTAAGGATATTGCTAATATATCGGAATCAAGAAATTAATAAAATATAAAGTAATTACAATTTTTATGACCATATTTTACTATGCATTAAATAATAATTTTAAAGAGAACTGTTATATCTAAAGTTTGGTAATTGGTCATAAGTAAGTGTAAAAAAAAAGAAAAAAAAAAAACTTTTAATAAATTCTTGCAAATGTTTTAGAAACTTTTAAATTAATAAAATGGTCACCAACAAATTTGATATGAAAAATAAAATTATATTTTAACAGCAGGATTCATGTCCAAATTTCCTCGTCACCAGCTTGCAATATAGGTTCATAACCTCGCCTCATTTCTGTCACTATGCCATGTTGGCCGTAATCCTTCAGTGTCTGGAACATGTATTTTCTGAAACAGAGGCTTCTCGAAACCCTAATTTTTGAGAAATACTACCATCTTCGAGAGGCCGAATTATAAAGTAACTACAGCTACATTGGACCTTTAATAGTAATAATAAAAATTATTTTGATTATCTAATTTAGTAATTTTTATTATTTAAAAACCATTAATTTTAATGGTGGTTTAGGATTCGAAACCACGTTTTTTAATGCTGTCCTACCGTATTGACCACAGCTATTTTTTGTTTCGGATCAATTATTTTCAAAAATATCTCTCTGTCTCTTTCTAAAAACTAACCAAATAATTTTTTACAAGTGAAGATTTTGAGGAAGTTTCTGAGATTAAGGACCACAGACATGGGATGAAAAACGAGGATTCCATTCATACCAAAGAAAATATTCACTTAAATGTAGTAATGAAATATAATACCAAAAGTATTACAAATCTGAACATAAGTAAATACTTTTATACTTTTCATTTCATTGATTGTATTTTAAACACCTGTACTTATACCGGAACACATACAGTATATATACTTTTACAAAAAATAATTTTAAAAGACCGATCATTTTTATGTACAGTAACTAACCATGCCATTTAAATTATTTTTTTTTCAGATTATATTATTTATCTATGAGATTTGAAATTATTGAAATATATTCTAACAGCATTTGAAAGTACTTTATTATTAAAATTCATGTTTTCAATAATATTAATTATAACTAATATAGAAGGAGGAAATTGAATCCAAATTCGTTAATTAATAGAATAATTTAATTAATTAATTTTAATAAATTGATGAAATATTCAGCCAGTTGAGTGTACCATACATAAAATAACAACAAACTCGTTTTTAATTTATACACAACTGAGTTATATTACGAAAGGATAATACAAAATTAATTAAAGCTTACTTTCATTTCTACGTATATTAACAATTATTATAACGATAGGAATGTTGTTTTAGGAGTAAAAATAACAATTTTCATGGAAATAAAATTTTGTATATAGTTAGTTCTCAAACATTGTAATTATTTAAATTATCTAGAATATAATAGGTGTTAAATGTTACTATCTAAAGTTTATATTTTACAAAAATTTTACGATAACACTCCTTGTTTTTGTGTCGGAAGGAAGATAATTACGAATGTACTACAACGGGTGAGCCCTTCTCCTTTTTCCCAGTCATCCTTCCAGTTCGGTCTAAAATGGTATATACCGCTCCTCTCATGGGTAATTCCATCTTTATTTATATTAAACTTTTATTTATTTATTACATTCTGTTGAAGAAAAACATTTTGTAATTTGATCACAATGAAGTAAAAATGACATTCAATGTCAATCACAATTGGAGGAGAGAAGGTGACAAATGACACCACTCTCAAAAACTCTAGCTTTAAAATTAAATTAAGTTTATTTTTTTATATTTAAATCCATCTCTAATAATTAATAGAAAATCTGCTAAGACAGTTTCTGAGTAACGGACTAATTTGTTATTGAAATATGAGTTAGCCTCCCTTTCAACAAAAGACATAAAGGTAGGTTGCCACCCCATTCTAAACATCCATGGCTTAGGACAAGCTTTAATTTATCGATATATACCCGAACGATCCGTTGATAATTACGAAATCTCCATAGCAGTCCATAGCAGTCCCATAGCAATCTCCATAGCCCTCCATAACAATCTCCATAGCACTCCATAGCAATCTCCATAGCAGTCCATAGCAATCTCCAAAGCAATCTCCATAGCACTCCATAGCAATCTCCATAGCAGCCCCCATAGCAGTCCCATAGCAATCTCCATAGCAGCCCCCATAGCAGTCCCATAGCAATCTCCATAGCACTCCATAGCAATCTCCATAGCAACATAGAAATCTCCATAGCATAGCAATCTCCATAGCATAGCAATCTCCATAGCAGCCCCAAAGCATCTCCATAGCAATCTCCATAGCAAAACCATAGCAGTCCCCATAGCAATCTCCATAGCTTAGCATAGCAATCTCCATACCAGATTATTGTTATAATAATACTCTTATGGGTGAAGTAGAATAGAGTTCACCTCGATCAACTCAGAGCACTGAAGATGAAGCCTGGATCTCGAAACCGCTCTGCTTAGAAAATAAATGTGTGAACTGTGGTTTGGAGTTTACTGACCACTTCTCATTTGAAGTAGAATAGAGTAAATATGGTAACTATGATAGATAACGCTNTATATATATATATATCATCGTATATCATTTTCTGTTTTAGGATCCAAAGAATATTGAAATAGTATTCAAAAAATTGCTCATGAATGTATTCTGAATGACTTATTTCCTACACAATTTGTTAATATACGGACTTCAGCATACCTGGGAAGAAATAATTTAAGGTTTACCAATTTAATGTATAAATAACAAATCACTAAAAAAAGTACTTGTATTCTTTTAGGGAGAAATACATTTACAATAGAAATAAAAATATTGGAACATAAAGATATATCCGGTGGAATAATGTTAAGGGTTGTTATTTGCTCCCCCTCTTCTCTAGCATAAAGAGCTATAAGCGGATTTATTGGAGGAGCATAACATTCATTTTTGTGTAGGAAGGTCGGAGAGGAGGCCTTCTGAATGAAAAATTTGAACGATTTTTCATCTGCCATAACAGATTTTTTTTTATCTTCTTAAAAAAAAAAAGAACAAAACACCTAAGCCGAGAGCCGCGATGAATAAACTTCATCACAATGCATTTCCACATGCACTCTCTTTTTGTGGGATTTCAGTCGGGCCTTTTCGGGTGAAACGAGCTCAGTGTGATGGTAACACCCCGGGGAGGAATTTGGTGAAAGCTCTGCTAGCCGAGCGTGCTCTAACACTAGAATACTGAATGTCACAGTCATCAGCAGGAAAAACATATCTGCTCGCTCAGAGATATACAGATGGCATAGGATTCTGGTGTCCCTAAGGGAAACATTATTACTAAGATAAGCAACTAGTCAAGGACTCTCTCCTCTCACTGTCCTATTCCTGACTTGCCTTCCATACTCTTATGTACCATCTACAATTATCAATGTCCAGCTTTGATAAGATATGGGAAATCAGCTTATTTAGGCAGCTCCTGCGTGAGGGTGCTTTCTGTTTCAAGGAAATAATATATGATCTCATTTTAAGTAAACTTTTCTTAAAGTTATACTTTTAACAAAAAGAAAATAAACATTTCTTTTCCGTATCGAAGAGATTTGTTGTAAAAGTAAATAGTCTGTTGTAATGCAACAGTACACCATGGGAAGCACTGAACCATGAACTCTCGCCATTCTTATTCTTGAGAGAATCTCTTTTGTATTCCTTTCCGATTGTAAAACGTACAATCTCGTTTTATTATCTGAGCGAAAGGAAATAGATTAACCACAATAAAGTGTTAAGGTCTAACTATCCCGAAATGTATTATTTATTTCACCAAAGCCCTAAGAGCCGTAAAATTCGTCTTCCGAAAATCGTTTTAGGAAATAAAACTTATTCGACTGAAAGTAACCTTTTCCTCTTGTAGCAGCAATATAAAACTCATCAGCAGATTCCTTTTAAGTACAATGGTTCTAAAGTATATTACTAATTTAAAGTCACAAAATCGACATGAATTTCCGTAATTATTTTATATGCCCATCCATATATTAACTACAATTTTAGATAAATTAAGTAAATACAGCAAACTATTAAATTGCTTCGGAATTTTCGAAACTTGTAGTAACAATTGGGAGGAGAAATATATTTTGTATGGTCCGATACATAAACCAGTTTAAACGTTTGACAATTAAAATAAAAACTAATGCAAATACAAACCGAAATTTTGAAACAAAAATTATTATCAGATATGAAAATAAGGTAATATTTTTTTAATAAAAGTTAAGATTTATTTACTTAGAGCGTACCTTTTCGACTGTAAAGTTCACTTCTCCACGTCACTTTTTAAGGTAATCAAGGTGTTTTTTTTTGTCGTCCAACGCGCTCATAAAAATTTGAAAAGACATCCAGTTCAGTGTAAATCTATTCCTTAACGAACAATGAGGCATAGATTGACTTATACAGTACTCGACTCAGCACCAATTTTTTTCTGTGTTTGTGTGTGTTTGGTGCTAAATCAGAGGATCTGATTAGGGGTGTAGACATGTATGTTTAAATAGTGTTTTCTTGTTATTGTGTCTGATGACGCCTTGTGAGTCATCTAAAATTGACCCATGATACTGTCTCATGAAAATACGTGAAATTCAAGGTATGTAAATGAAACTGGGATAAGCTACTTCGAAAGTCATAAAATATTATACAATATTGTTTTTATGCAAAAGGAATGGGCACTGCTTGAATCTGTTTATGTTGGGTCAATCTTGTGCTAAATATTTATTTTAAAATATTTTAATTAGATTTTTAAGTGTTACAAAATACTGAATTATGTTTTTGATTAATGCAAAACTGTTTTAAGTAGTGTTTTCTTGGTTGATAATAGGATTAACGAGTATTTAGAACCTAATAATGTAACTTCCTATGCTGTAAGTTATTGATTTTCATTATTTGTATCATGCATTTTATTGGACCAAATATTACTTTCTCTTTCTTCGTTTCTTTGCGCATGAATCGAATAATATACGCTTTCTGATCTTCCTTCACTCTCTTACGTCAGCACACTCCTACTTCGTATGAAGATTTTTTTATTTATTCGGAAGATAAATTGGGTAAGGAGGTCCAAATTATCCTGAATTATGCTCCTGGCATATATACAACGAATATAACTGGAGAATGGATGGAACAAGTTATTTTTTTCTAAATTTTTATATCTAAGGGTGCCCGTCTTCGTTTTAAATATTTCACTGTCAATTTTACAGCTCCGTATGACCCTGAACTATCTCTTTACTTTATGTGATTTTTCATAATCTAGAAGATTATTAGAGACTTAGTAAATTTTTTTAAATACTGTTAATTTTTTTCATTTCCTTCTTAATTGTCTAACTTATTTTTTTTAAATTGCAATGTCAAGCCGCTCTTATGAGATTTTTTTTTTCACTAATTTAGCAGTAATAATAGAGACACTTCTCTTATAAGAATGTAAGAGTTATTACATGTTCCAACCCCACATCCTTCGAACTCATTTCCAGGAGGTTACTTTTTAATCCTAGTGTAATTTTTATTTCTCAAGCTCATTACATATATATTTTTAATTTTATTTAAATTATTGAAGCTATTTGAAATAATACATCAATACATATTTAGATTCTATGTGGACGAATGGTGTTAACTAAGACCGGATATTACAGGCTTGACGCTGTTACTAAGGTTCTCTTGAAGAAGCTTAGCCATATTTCATCACTATTTNTAAATAGGCAGATTATTATAGCTAACTTGAGACTTGCCGGAAAAGAAGAGAGGACAGAATACTCGAAAACAAATTAATGTTTTACAACAATTATTTCACCCACTTCGCAGTGCGATGCATAGGGCTATGTGAGAGCTCTGCGGGTTGCCGCTTTTCACTTGAAGGGGCTTATGCAACCCATGTCCACACTCTCCTCACTAGGTGTAAGGAAATGGGAAGACATATGCAGTAAGGGAGGGGGAGAAGGCAAGAACTATGTGGACGAATGGTGTTAACTAAGACCGGATATTACAGGCTTGACGCTGTTACTAAGGTTCTCTTGAAGAAGCTTAGCCATATTTCATCACTATTTATCGGGCGTGCAAGGAGCTTGAGAAGGCTGTGGTGAGGGGAGCATACTGCTATTATGTTCCAGCCCGGTCTTACAAAGCCTTGAATACGGCGCTGAGCGATACAGTCCTGCAAGACTGAAGTGCTTGGCGGGTGGCCTCCTTCCACCTTGCCAAAGGCTGTCCCTTATTCAGCTCTCATGACGAACATTGAGGTATTGAACCCGTTTCAGCTTTACAGGCCTCAGAGGAGCCCTTATTAGTTCAAAAGTAAGTCATTTGCTTAGACCATATTTATCCCAGATGATGTAGTGATCCTGGATAATACAAATAAATTCAAGTTAAAACAAATTATAATAATAAGAAATAAAACACAAAAACATTATCTCTCCCTCATTGACAATCAAGAAAGTCAAGCCTTTTCGGCCACAAAAGACCCATCCTCAGGAACAAATAAACAAACAACATGTCTCTACGGCTTTAGTCTGTGCACAATCATTAACTAAGCCCGTGAGAGTAGTTCTGACCCCTTAACAGTCAAAACGTTAGAGCTGATTATCAATTAAACTTATTGTCAGAAATAGAAATAGAAATAGATGAAAATTATCTAAAAAAGTAGAGAAAATTATCTATCCAATAAAAAATAATTGTATATTTTTTAATCTTTTTGTTATGAGTAGTGATATTCGGTAGAAAAATAATCACATTGAATAATGTTAAAGAATAATAATATCTAACAAAGAATAATTAAATTATTAAATATTAATGCCAGTTTTTCTTGTGATATTCAATAACATTTTTGATAAATGAAGCTCAAGGAATATTCAAATTTTTTAAGTCATATTTATGAGCTTAAATTTTTTGTTTGTTTCTAATCTAATAAAAATGAATAAAATTCATTTGTAAATAATGAAAAAACATACAAGTTCACATATTAAAGTAAATGATGTACTTTAATACAGTTATAATAAAACTTCATAAAACTACTATTTCATATAAAGAATGAAAAGTCTTGTTAAATTAAGTTATCATTAATATACTCACAAGTAGTAAACAAGATTTTAATTAATTTCAATTGAATTAAGAATGCAAATTTGAATTAGTACTCTTTTGGGTAATATGGATTCAGATTCGGATTGGCCAAGTCTTTATGTAAGAAAAAGACACTGAAGTGCCATAGGTGTTTAGAACAGGTAGATAAATCTACACACGCTTTCCCTCATGAACTCATGTAATAAAAAACGTGAAAAAAAATTGCAATAAAACTAGACCATTTTCTCCTTGTGGAAATAAAAACTTTTACAATTCGTGATATAAAGCAATATAAAAATTTAGGTATATATAAATTGAATATATTTCTATTTCTGTGATCGACTAAGAGCTAATTGAGGCGCGGGAATGAATCTGTTGTTGACATATGACAAAAGTATGCTTAACCCGAACGCAATCCATAACGTTGTGTTGTTAAAGACAATCCATACATTTGAATGAAGTGGCCTACTCTCTTTTCAAGAATATATAAATAGGAAAACGTTTTATGCAAAATTTATGGTTTGGAAATTCATAATTCGTGTAGATATTTCATGGGAATCTGGTCATGGAAAGGTAGATATGGAATTTCGGACGACTGAAGCTACCAAGGCCCTAGCGTCAGAGTCAGCAATAATCAAATTATTGGGGGAAAAATTCATTACTACACAGCTGGAGTAACAACGTCATTTTCCAAGGAGTATTTTAATTCTCGGGAAACAGAGTGTTTAGCTCTGGTCATGGAATATGTAGGACATTCACAGATTACATGTCGTATTCTGGTGTTTACACTGGTCATGGTAAACAACCCAGTATATTTACGTCTGTCAAAAAATATTACATAAATTATAGAGAAATCAAGTTGAAATACATAGTAGTCAATATATTTATTTCTAAGTTGCAAGACTTTCATGGGGATTGCATTATTTTATTTTTATATTGAATAAATTTAAATTATTTAACATAATAAATGTTCTAAAGTTAGTATTTCTTATCTTATAAAAA
>KZ807221.1:164120-174489 GCA_000696205.2 Oncopeltus fasciatus | reverse complement strand
TATATATATATAATTTTGAAATCGAAATACTCCAAACCGCGATGACTATCAATCTAAATTTAATTTTCTTTCTAAAGAAATGTTTTACGTTAACGTGTTACAGAATATAAATATTACAAAATATTACTTTTTCACCTATCTTGTTTTAAAATTTTTTATTAAGTATAAATTTTAGTCTATCTTTAAATCTCCATCTGTAACCTCTTATTCAATTTGAACCAAGAATGAATTCATTCTAGTGTTTTTAATGAAATGACCAAATGTTGAATTTGATTTTCTTAATAGGAGGGACCAACCAACACTGGAATTTTCATTCCTAAAATACTTTTAATATGCGTCGTCTCGAAAAATACTATAGTCTAATATTGTTATAAAACCATATTAACATCTATTTTGTCATTTTTCCGCAATGCTAATAATAAAAAAGGTTTTAAGAACTTAAATTTCTGTTGCATCTTAACCCCTCTCTACTCCATTGCTTTTAGCCATTAACTAGTTTAACTAACGATTTAAAAATAAGGAAACCCAATACCGAATTTAGCTTCTTTTTAAAAAAAATAAGCTAGAGAACGTAACGTATAGACAAATACACACAGATAGATATAATTTTTAACATACCATATTTTTAGTACACGAAAATATAATGTTAATAGCCTGATTTCCAATTAAAAACTTTATAATTAAATTTTTTATTTTATTTTTTCCAATCATTGATACATTCTGCTCATGAATATTTAATATAAAACATTTCAAATTTACATAGTATATTAAATTTAATTTTTTCAGTTTGTCAATTTCTAAGGAATATTACTGTAAAGAACAACATTAGTTTTCATGTGATTATTAAAATAATTTGTGTTCCCGTTGATTTTTTTTATTATTATTTTACAATCAGATTCGGCTCAAATGCCATCTACAATCAGGAGCCTAGGTCAGAAGAAGATCGTACCACCTAAATTGAAAAATTACACTTGACTTTTTCTTGTAATCTTAGAAGTCTTACTAACATCTTCTTCCTTTCAATAAACTATTTATATTATAAGAATTCAAAAAGGAATTTATATTGGCTTTTGTTCGGTGATTATTTTGAATATATTTTTGTTTTTGTTGAGCCCCGAGTCCTCCCCCTTCCTCCCGGTTTCTCGTTATTAAATCAAGAGATATTAAATCTTTACCCGAATGCCCAGGATATCATCTTGCAGGAATGTTACGTAATTGGTTCAATCGTCCAACCCCTAAGATAAGTGAGAACGATTCCCGTGAAAAATAGGGTCGGAGAGTACAAATGGAACATAGGTAGTGTCCAATTACAGCTGTCCTTTGCCTGAAACGCGAAGAACACAAGAAGAAATATGTGTTATTTAGTGGTGATTTATGGCCAGATATCCAGTAGGAACGACTGGAATTTCTGGAATTCTCAGCGACTCTCCCAAAACCCCCTCCAACCATGGCACACCCCACTCTTGTTCCACAACCCCCTACCCATACCACTATTTTTCAAACCCCGTCTCCCACTTTCCTGGAGCCCCTTCTTTGGCTCTCCTCTTCATCTGCTCCACTCACTTCTTGAATAACGGACTTATGTCTGTGAAGGAAAACGTGACAAACGGCAAGTACTCTAGAGGGAAAAATGTCCCCAACTTCCACATATATATANAAAATAAAAACAAGTTTTCAAATCGTGAAGGAATCCATTTAAAAAAAATCATTATAGTAAATATAAATTCATTAAATTATAATTATCTTCTTATCCATTTTCTGTTATCCTTACCCTTTTTCTTCCAATCCTACCAGATCTGACCAAGTTGGAGTAATTCCTGATTATTACTAAATTCCTCCTTAATAGTTATATAGCAGTATATACTGGAAAACAACTTGGTATTTTTAGAATAAAACTATTTGAGAAAAATTTCTATTGTCTCTCCGCTACTGCATTTGAAGATCTCAAAAAACACCAATATTCAGTAGAAAGATAATTAAGATAAAAAGCTAATTAAATAACAGTCATATTGTAGTATGATAATAAAAATCAGAGTATAATATTTTGATAAATCATATGAAACAAATTGATTGGAAAAACATTCAAATAGATATAGGTAAGATGTGTTTTCTAACCTTTAGGCACGCTGCCGTTGAGAAGAATGGGGTTTCCAGTAGCGGTAACCAGCTTGAATTGGTCGTCGAAGTCCAGGGTGAGGTATCCTAGGTACTTGGTATAGCAGGAGGCCTGTACAACGGGTACCTTCTTCCCTGAAGCCTGCTCCACCATGTGGGGGTAGGTGGATTCGGGTACCTCTATGTCCGGTGGAGCGCCTGCGTTCACAGTTGTCATAAATTAACATATTTTGTAGTTTACCCAACAATTTGTGACTATCTACAGGTAGCCAACTTGTTCTAAACACCCATGGCAATGGGCAGACTTTTATTTTTATTTCTTTATAAAAGCCTGTCCATTTGGGCCCTTTGAATCCATATGGCTAGGCAAAAGAGACCCTAACGGATTTATTTAGCAAAGCCTGCGCCTCAAAATCTTGTATTTAGTGTATTTTTAGACCATCTTACAGCCTCAAAACAAAAATTAATTGAGGGACGCCAGAGAGCGAGTATCTGTTCTGAAACAAACTATATATGGAAAATTAAAGATAAAGAGATTTTAAGAGATTACTATATCAGAATTAAGACATCTTGAATAATAATTAAAATCAAACAACAGTTAAAAAGATAAAAAGTATATTCTTTTAAATAAAAATATAAAATATAACAAAAGTAATTAATTGGATTTAAAAAAACTCTCTTAAATAGATTATTTATTAAAACTGTAGCTATGTAATACATCTCCTAAAATTTAATTTTCTTTACAGCTTAATTTTCATATATTATGTTATTGACTAAGGAAAATTATGTAATACATAACAATGAATGATACACAAAAGTATATTTTAAATGAAATGTGAAAATTAAAAAATAACTAATGAAGATTTTTTCTAAATAAGAAAAAAATAAAGGAAAAAGATTGTTACTGTTAACATCATATTGAATGTTTATCGCAGTTCGTCTTTTAGTCCCTGTTTATGTGATTAACTTTTAAAGACATTGATTACATCATAAGTCCTATATAAAGTAATCATTAGCATTGTGTTGAATTTCACTAACCTGTAAGAAACATTTTTTTATTATAAACAATCTCATCTATGATTGCTAAAAATATGATAAAAGATTACATTATGAAATAGTTTTGAAATTTTATAGTTATTGTAGAGTACTTCTTTGTTTGGGATATAAAATTCGGATTATTCTTTTTAGAATTTGCTTTAGAAGAGTTAATCTCTTCAGAATAAAATTTCTGTGTAAACATGAAAATTTGGTAATTTGAAACCAAATTATCCTTTTATCTCGCCAAAATTAAAAAAAAAAAAAATTATATGATATGACACGTTTGTTTCTAGTGTAGTTTGTTGCTGTTTGCTTACATATTGATCAAACTACGAGATACAACAGTAGTAGGGGGAGTTGCTATTTGCAAGTTAAAAGTAGAAATGGAGTTCTCGTATCCAGGGGCTATTGTGATGCAGAAATTGTGTGGAAGGGTTCATTCACATGAATTGCATTGCTAATTTCTCTGAACGTGAAAAAAAATGTAAGTTCTGAGTGTTATGTGTTTTGTACGCCTGTGGCCCAGGAGTATTACAGGATCCAAGCTTCCTCGAACTGACTGTTAGAAAAACAAAAAGTAAAAGACTTCCAAGTCCTCAATTGTTGTCAATTTCATTTAAATTTTTTTTATCAAATATTCTTAAAATATCTTCTTAGAATTTTTTTAAAATCGTAATTGTTATAATTATAGCAACTTTAATGTTCTTATTCGGATTAGCTAAGTCTGAAGCTGTGGGGATGAATCCTGATCTAGGCGAACATTTATGAAGGAATTCAAACTACGAGTAGCACAGCGCCCTGGATGTTTAGAATAAGGAATTCTTCCTACATGATATATATTTCCAAGAATTAAAGTGTTTAAGTTAAAGACAACAATTTTTTTTTTAAATGTTCTTCCTTGAAATGAAGAATGGAACAGTCTATTAGCCATTATCCAGTTATAACAAAGTAGACATCTGAACAATACCCTGGGATAAACAATTTATTTGTAAGTAATTTAATTATTTATAGCATAAAATAAATATGGTACACAAATGTATATAAATATAAGCGTATATAACATCTAAAATCTGGCTTCTCTTGCCAAAATTAATATAATCAAAATTTTGGAAAATTTGAAATTCCGTTTCACCTGTAGCATGATATGATTACTACATAACCTATTTAAAACATTTTGTATGTACTCTAACAGTACAAAATAATAGTAATATTTGGGTACATTTAAAATAATTTTGAATGAGAAATACTTGTTTTTGAATTACATTTGATGATTGCGCTTGCACAGAAGGACATTTATGCCCTTTTGTCCAGGGCAGGGGTCTCTCAGCCACTCTCCATTGGAACGAAACGTAAGGGGTCAAGGTCTACCTTAATGACATGTCTTGCAAGAGAAATCATCGCTCTACCGACTGAAACGGGTGGTTGTAACATCGCGATGGCGGTCACCTTACAACACCAATTGAATCCCAAGTGAAAATTAGCGGATGTCAGCTCTCAGCCCACTTCTGCGTTCTGTCGACGCCAGCTGAATCGCAATCTCCGACCGGCGGTAGACTCCCAAGTCGTGCTTTATCGAGGTCATTTTTCTCTCGGGGTTTGGCCTGTTATTTCGATTAAATTTGTTGTAAAATGATTAAGTCAGAAATAATATTATTATAGCTTTAATTTTTTTTTTGGGCCTCCCCCCACACACCAAATTGCCTACCTACTACAAATATTTAGCCACTACCTATCATTATCATCTATTGGTTTGCTGATTGATGAAGATCATATTCCAGAAATCGGCTCCGTTATATTTAAAAGTTCTTACATAACAAAAGTGTGCCTTTATATATGTATTAGTCGTTAGTAGATCCAACAGCTCACGTGTGTACCATGACGCGACTTCTGTAAGCATTTTATTCATCTTCATCACTCTTATAAGAAGTTAAAAATATGAATGAGGTGTTGAGAGTGAATTTTTAAAGAGTAAAATTTCAATTTCTTTTTTTAATTTGTAGCTTCCCCTAAGTAGCTCTGTTAAGGAATTACAAAAAGTATTCATGTAATAGTACCAAACTGATGAGCTTTATTTACCTAATTATTTTTCTTGTAAACCTTATCATGCTTTGAAGCTATTATTTGTTCCAAAACAATAACATGATCTATTAGATAACTGCATGAGGTTAAGTTTTTGAGGCAGTTGTAATGAGGCTTAAGTTTCATTGAGGCGATGAGAAGAATGGCTCCCACATTGTTCCTCTGATAAGCTTCGGATTTCATAACTCTTTTGCCAGTCTGTCAACACTCTTGATCCTGTTGTTTTCACTGATAGAGAGATAGATAGATCAGTTTGAACATCGGAAGTTGAAAATGTTGTCACTCAAGAGCCGTGTGTGGACTGAATTGATTTCTCAAGTTTTATTAATGACGTTCACTAGTAAGTATTACAGCTAGTTTCTACAAAACTGTAAAAGGAAGTTAAGATCACTGAGATTGACTCTAGCTCTCCTTAAAGGAAGAGGGGAGAAAAAAAATGCCATGCCTAACCAGTTAAATTCCTAAATATCTTCCTTCATAAGTGTTTCGAGTGAAACTTCAATGTTAGACAATTATATTCTGTACTTAATACGTATCATAAACATTTTCTTAGCTCTAATAATAAAGAAGATAATATAGGTTTCTTTTTTACAAATTTTAATAAGTTTTCTTCTTCCTTTTTTTTTCCTTTCATCTGATAAGAACCAAAATTCAATATTTTCAATGGTGTACTTGGGAGAGAATGANTGAAATTACCGATATCACTTATATATGAAAAAAAAAGGCTTAAAGGGTTACTGATCTACATAGATAATAATGATATTTATGTAGTACCACAAGAACATTAAACATTCCAAATAGGAGGTTAAAAATATTCAAAATTTTAACTAATTGTCGTTGAAGCCTCAATTATTTGTTTTTCCAATCGTTTACAAGCACCTAATAGGAAGTCAGTCATTACAAAAAATTGTATACATAGGGGGGGGGGGGGGGGCTTAGATGATTTGGATTACGATACGAAGAAATTTTTTCGTTTTATCCTGCAAGACCCAATTTTTCCAGGTTTCATTTTGAATTAGATACCAGCAAATAATTGTTTCGACTATCCACCATTTTAAAATAAATACATACTCATTTCAAAGAACTAAAATTCATAACTTTACTACACATACTCATTTCACACAACAAAATTTTAATTAAAAAACTAATTAAAATATAAATTTTATTTATTTACTGATCTGCAGCTTGTAAATTAAGTCAGTTCATTCATTTCATTAAATACTTAATTGTTGTACTCTTTTTCCTATTTTAGCTTTATTGAAATTAATAAAGTAAAATGAAGTATAATACAAAATCAAAGAATAAAACATATGGAGGGAGAGAGAGAAAGAGAGGGAGAGAGAGGGAGGGAGAGAGAGAAAGAAGTAAAAGTTACCGGTGTAGAGGAAGGTGTTGGTATGTCCACCAACGACGAGGTCCACATCCTCGACTTGAGCGGCGATCTTCTTGTCCATGGTGTACCCGGAGTGGCCGAGAGCTATCACAAGGTTGGCTCCCTGAGCTTTGGCGGTTCTCGCCAGCCGTTTGAGCACCACCACCTCGTCGAGGAACTCTACCGGACCTGGTCGGGCCAGGAACTGCACCAAACATCCATATGTCAATTACACAGTTTCAAGAACCTTTCACTTCATTCAAATAGTGAGATACATAAAATTAAAAAAAAAAAAAATATTATAGAACTCCTTTTAAACTGTATCACTATTGCGGTATTCTTAATGAAGATGTAAGGAAGGCCTGGAAGGTTCGGTTGGCCTTCGATTCGCAACATTTAATCACTAATAACACTAAAAATGATTACAGAAAGATTGGTTACCTTGGTATCGGGAGTAATGTATCCAATAACAGTGATGTTTACGCCCTGCACTTGAAGATTGTAGGAGGGTCTGAGATTGATGTCTGGAGCCAGGAGACTGGAAGCTCTGGACAGGTCCAGATTGGCCGCCACGTTGGGAGTTTTCACCGCCCTCAAATAGGGCTCCAGCCCTTCGATTCCATCGTCAAACTCGTGGTTGCCCAACGACTGGAATGGAAAAATAATTTTTAATCATCTTAAAAAAAAAAAAATATTTTGACGCAGGAGCTGCGTGAACTAGTCAGGGAGTCCTATTTCATATGCTCGTAATAAATTAAAATATTTAAAAATAGATTGAAGGTATACATGATTTTAGAAATATCTCATTCAACCAGAGAGTTTGCTATCCACTCCCCCACTTGGCACTTCGGGCCACTCAGCCAGAACTCATTTTCTTCAACATAAAATTTCATTTTAAGCTGTAAAATTAATATTTTCCTGACTTCGGAGGCTTTTAATTAGTAGAAGAAAAAAGTAATAAATTCATTGACTGGAGAGGTCATACTCTTTTCTCAAGTATTATTTTAAAATTATTTTTTGTTTTCCCTTGTGTACCTATGGTAACGAAAGCCCAAGAGCAGGGAGAGATTTAAATTAGAAAGTAAATGATTATGTAAATAATTTTACCATTTAACTAAAAAAGTTCGGCAGAAGTTTAAGAAACCAGCTCGACAGACAAAAACACTCACTTTAATNGTGTGTGTGTGTGTGTGTGTGTGTGTGTGTGTGTGTGTGTGTGTGTGTGTGTGTGTGTGTGTGTGTGTGTGTGTGTGTGTGTGTGTGTGTGTGTGTGTGTGTGTGTGTGTGTGTGTGTGTGTGTGTGTGTGTGTGTGTGTGTGTGTGTGTGTGTGTGTGTGTGTGTGTGTGTGTGTGTGTGTGTGTGTGTGTGTGTGTGTGTGTGTGTGTGTGTGTGTGTGTGTGTGTGTGTGTGTGTGTGTGTGTGTGTGTGTGTGTGTGTGTGTGTGTGTGTGTGTGTGTGTGTGTGTGTGTGTGTGTGTGTGTGTGTGTGTGTGTGTGTGTGTGTGTGTGTGTGTGTGTGTGTGTGTGTGTGTGTGTGTGTGTGTGTGTGTGTGTGTGTGTGTGTGTGTGTGTGTGTGTGTGTGTGTGTGTGTGTGTGTGTGTGTGTGTGTGTGTGTGTGTGTGTGTGTGTGTGTGTGTGTGTGTGTGTGTGTGTGTGTGTGTGTGTGTGTGTGTGTGTGTGTGTGTGTGTGTGTGTGTGTGTGTGTGTGTGTGTGTGTGTGTGTGTGTGTGTGTGTGTGTGTGTGTGTGTGTGTGTGTGTGTGTGTGTGTGTGTAACGCTTCGAAATAATATAAATTTCACTTCAAATGTTACTGTAATACTTACAAATTAAAAGTACAGTTCATTTTTTTTACTATTCCATGGGAAAAGGATTTGTTTTTTTGGCACTTACGTATTCTTTCAAAACAACATTAAAAAACGGAAGCAAAAATCACGCTCACAATCCAAAGACGCCTACATAAGGATTCAAATATTCCGAATACATTTATTGCGATATACAGCAAGCCATCTCCCTTTTTTTTTTCCCCTTATTTTTCGTTAACAATGATTCACAATCAGAGGAAGGTTCTTCAAAAGCAACTCAGGGAATTTGTTGGTTCATTTAAACTAGAAGCACAAATAAAAAATTAAAATAAGTAAATAATACGAGTATGAAATTCAGTAAATGTTTCTCAAGTACCTAATGGAATAACCAATAGGTATCAATTTTAATCATATATTATATCTCATATTAAGAGATATATATTCGATAATACAATATTCGAAAATCATACTCTTCAGTCAATTACCATATTTAATGTCGCTTTTAAATAAATCATATTTATTTATGAATTAAAGACACTCACTGAAATAATCACAACTAATATAGCTGATTACTTTCCATTATCCTCATAATCCTTTCACCGGGTTCAAAATTAATAAGGAATAAAATAATATTTTATTGACACATTTACGATTTCCGGGGGGAGGGGGGGGGGTATTTTAAGAGCTAAATTTAATACAATTACAGCACTCGAGGGGCGGAAAATCAGTTGGAAAATAACGTACATCTCATTTAATTGGGAATATAAAAGTTTTTAAGTCAATCATACTGACTTGCCTTGTTACAATCACTTGCCTGCATACGTATNATGACCAAGCTGTTGACCGCCCTATATTTTGATCCTAATCCTAATCCTATTTTATTATTAAATATTAAAATATTCATGAATTTCGTTCAATTGTTTATCACCCTCTATTACCCTTAGTTGCTGCACTGAAAATTATAGGAAATTAAGTTTACCAGTGAGTTAGAAAAATATAAATTCATAAGTCGCCAACTACTATATTCTACATGCAATTTAAGATTAACAAATATTTTCTCTGATTTCCTTTGTATTTGTTACTTTTAATTTATTTTGTATTAATTTTTTTTCGATATTCATTAATTTTTCTTATTTTTAAATATCCCTTTCATTCACTTTGGTTTAATGGATGGAGGGGATATCTACAGGTAACCAGCCTATTCTAAACATACATGTCTCTTGGCAAGCTTCTACTTTCTGACGTAAGATTGCTAATGGCGGGACCAATCCTGCATCACAGGACTCGGGGGTCAACTTCGACTCCCCTGCCCCCTCTTCAAATGTCTCAAATTGGCATATAAAAGTAAATGATTTCACCATCTATCAACGCTTCTTTATTTGTAGACGACCTTAAAATATTCCTCCGATACAATAACATACTGTGGGCAACTAGAATCCTTCAAAGCACACTCACCAAACTTAACACATGGGCTACATCAAATAACTTAAGGTTTTCCCTAACTAAAACAAAAGCCATACTCTTCTCCAGAAAGAGGAACCCAAGCACACCTCCTGACTTAATGCTTAATAACGAAAATATCAGTTTTGTCAGAGAAGCCAAATTCCTGGGGTTGATAGTCGACAGCAGGCTAACGTGGCTCAGCCACATCAGATATACAAGGGATGAATGCGCAAAAAGAATGAACCTTCTAAAGCTTTTATCTGGTACTACGTGGGGAGCTGATAGGCATTCTCTCCTCATCATATTTAAAAGTCTAATCCAATCAAAAATAGACTACGGTAGCATAGTATACTCGTCGGCCAGGACAAACTACCTCATATACCTGGATGCAATCAATCACTCCGGTATCCGGTTAGTGACAGGAGCCTTCAGAACCAGCCCAATAACAAGCATTTGTGCAGAAGCAGGTATTCCCCCTCTTTTTATTCGCCGTCAACAACTATCCAGCTCCTATCTTA
>KZ807221.1:119170-130758 GCA_000696205.2 Oncopeltus fasciatus | reverse complement strand
ATACGTATTATTTTTTCAGCGAGAAGATGGTTATATAATACGTATAAAATTTACTTAATCGCTTTAACCGGTTCCGAATGATTTAATTTCACACGAATATTAAATTTTTTTACACATCCATCAGATTTAAAGACATTATATATTAAAGACTATCTGTCGTCAAAATATTTACTAAATATATAACTATGAAATGCTATGAAGTAAGATTTTTTTTTTTAAATCCATTTAAACCTTTGATTAATTTGACGAATACTTCTACTAGCATCCTAGCGACTACACCAGTTGCAATCAGTTACTTCAAAAACAAACGTAAGAGTACCAATCACAAAAAAAAAAAACAAAAAAAACAACAAATGAAGCAGTGAAAACGACCCTTCACAGACTAGACATTTACGGATGTAATTCGCAAGCGTGCAGACACCGGATGGTACAAAGCTACGATCTGTGAGGGCTTTTACTTGACGGTGAGGGCTCGCCTTTAATCAGGTGAATGTACTTTGCCCTGGTAAAGCAAATGCGAATCGATATGTGGCCAATTCCCTCCAAACATGTCAACATGATGCTAAATGCATAGAGGGTATATACCATTTTAATTGCATATCAGTACAAGTCAGTGTTCATGTTCTACCTTATTGCAGGATCGGCTACACTACGCCAACGGGGTTTCCATTTGCTTCATTTCCCTCCCTTATTACATAATTAATTTATAATTACATAAACATGTTTTACCTCTTTGTAGGTAAGGATAACTCAATAAATGAAAATATTATATAGAATTGTAAGATTTATTTTAAAAAATATTTGAAAAAAAAAGAAAATGTTTTCCTTTTTGGCCTGTACAGTCATACATCAGCCCATTTAGGCCCAGGGAGGAAATACATTATGAGGATGTATTTATTCACGACCCATGGCATGTTGTCAGCCCACCATTCTAGCCTCCTGACTTCTACCCATTCTTTATTTAAATCTTTATTGTCGTTCCCTAGGAGTAAATCATCTAGAATAATCTGAGTCGTTAAAAACAGAAGCTCAGAAAGAAAACCCAACTGTTCACTGTGAGCATGGAACCTGGGCCCAAAAGTCCAGTGTATGAACCTACCAGAGCTTAATACCCCACATCAAACAAATAGATATAGCCGTGTTGTAATATTAATTAAATTAATATAAGCTTTGGTTAATTGAATACATATGATTAGTTTGTAATAATATAATAATAATAAATACAACAAAGCCAACAAAAAACGCATGCACAAATACGCTAAGAAAAATGTATTAATAAAAAATCTATCCACTTACAGGAAAGCCATACAATGCAAATACTACACTATAATAACTAATTACACAAGGCAGCCATATCTGCTATATGTCAGCTTAACACTATGGCGCACCTTTCCTCGTAAATAAAATAAATGGCATATATATGCTTCATTATATAGAAATATTGTCAGAGACCACAGACTCTTTGTGATGCCTCATGGGAGGTAGTAATATATTATCACACGGTGTTCAAAGAGGTCACAATTCTTTCTTTTCAAGCAATACGTTATTATAAACAATTAATGAGAGGGAATAGAATAAAAAATCTATCTGTCCGAGCCAAGACTCCTGTGTTAGGAATTTAATAAGCTATTAAGCTCGTCCCGGTGGTGTAATGGAATCATAACGATCCGGAAAGCAGGAGTTCCAGGTTCGAGTCCTGGCTAGGACAGTTGTATTTTTTTATTCTATTCCCTCTCATTTATTGTTTAATTAATATAACTAAATTAATATTGATATTATGTTATTATATACTGCTATACATGCATACTTCTTTTAGCTTATTCACTGTAGGTATATTTTTTACTTTTATGAAAGCCTGTATTAAGATCACAGCGCCAGGCCTGTGAGTTACATCCAGATGACTGTGGTTTTCGACGGCAACCTCTTTTTAATTTTTTTTTTTTCGTTTTTAAGTAAGTTACCCCGGCTTTTTACTGAATTATTGTAAATATATTATTTTTAGACACATATATTAATTCAATGTAAACACTACGAAACACACACACACACACATACAAACCAAGCATAGCGAAGCACATACTTACTCAGCACACTTACACGCTCAAGACTTGCTGACGGAAACTTACTGCCTAAGTAAGGGGGGGATTGCAACAAGTGTTTCACCAACTCACCCCACAACTCTTAAATCCCCTGATTGGCCCCGTCGCCTAACTTCGGCCAAGTCAGTCTTTTCCCGACTGGTGTAATTCGCCAGCTCTTCATCTTAGTCCAGTTCGTAATCGCCTTATATAAGGCCTTACCAAANGTGTGTGTGTGTGTGTGTGTGTGTGTGTGTGTGTGTGTGTGTGTGTGTGTGTGTGTGTGTGTGTGTGTGTGTGTGTGTGTGTGTGTGTGTGTGTGTGTGTGTGTGTGTGTGTGTGTGTGTGTGTGTGTGTGTGTGTGTGTGTGTGTGTGTGTGTGTGTGTGTGTGTGTGTGTGTGTGTGTGTGTGTGTGTGTGTGTGTGTGTGTGTGTGTGTGTGTGTGTGTGTGTGTGTGTGTGTGTGTGTGTGTGTGTGTGTGTGTGTGTGTGTGTGTGTGTGTGTGTGTGTGTGTGTGTGTGTGTGTGTGTGTGTGTGTGTGTGTGTGTGTGTGTGTGTGTGTGTGTGTGTGTGTGTGTGTGTGTGTGTGTGTGTGTGTGTGTGTGTGTGTGTGTGTGTGTGTGTGTGTGTGTGTGTGTGTGTGTGTGTGTGTGTGTGTGTGTGTGTGTGTGTGTGTGTGTGTGTGTGTGTGTGTGTGTGTGTGTGTGTGTGTGTGTGTGTGTGTGTGTGTGTGTGTGTGTGTGTGTGTGTGTGTGTGTGTGTGTGTGTGTGTGTGTGTGTGTGTGTGTGTGTGTGTGTGTGTGTGTGTGTGTGTGTGTGTGTGTGTGTGTGTGTGTGTGTGTGTGTGTGTGTGTGTGTGTGTGTGTGTGTGTGTGTGTGTGTGTGTGTGTGTGTGTGTGTGTGTGTGTGTGTGTGTGTGTGTGTGTGTGTGTGTGTGTGTGTGTGTGTGTGTGTGTGTGTGTGTGTGTGTGTGTGTGTGTGTGTGTGTGTGTGTGTGTGTGTGTGTGTGTGTGTGTGTGTGTGTGTGTGTGTGTGTGTGTGTGTGTGTGTGTGTGTGTGTGTGTGTGTGTGTGTGTGTGTGTGTGTGTGTGTGTGTGTGTTTGTGTATAAGAAATATATGATCTATGATAAAACGTAGCTCTTAGTAGACAAGTGCGATTTCCCTTGAGTATTATAACAAGTTTATATGAAAAATATCTGTAATTCTCGCCACTTAACTTTAAATATTATTTTTTTGTTACACTTTTTTAGCATTTTTGGATACTAATATCGATAGATATAAAGGTGTTATTTTGTAACGTACATTCAATTAAATAAAATAAGAAATTTGTAATAAATCATAATTTCAGGCTGTCATTTTCATTATTTTTTCATTTTACTCAAAATGGGATANCACACACACACACACACACACACACACACACACACACACACACACACACACACACACACACACACACACACACACACACACACACACACACACACACACACACACACACACACACACACACACACACACACACACACACACACACACACACACACACACACACACACACACACACACACACACACACACACACACACACACACACACACACACACATACACACATATATATATAATCACACTGAAAAATTTACTTTTCAAAAAATTATTATATGACAATTAGCGAATGAAAAACAATGTTATCAAACACAAAATTAAAAAATGAAGAAATTCACTAGAAAAAAAATTAATAAAATAATAAAATATGACACAAGATGAATTGTATCTTTTGGTAACTTGTTTCTTAGAAATCCACCTGTTGAAACGTATGATGTATGATATATGTAACAATCAAGTCTACAGCTCATTATATAAAATAGATTTCTATGAATGTATCTGAAGCACAGAACTCTTTTATACAATTTTACTGTAGTCAATAACGTAAATTATCCATCTTCTTATAACCTATAGGAAAAAAAAAATGCTCATTCATGAGATAATGTGTGATATAAAATCACAAATTATCGATTTTTACGCTGATTTTCATTTTCAATAATCTTATAAGTTGAAACGATTATTCGTATTTTTGGATTCAACTTTAAATTTGAAAATAAAATGGAGAAAAATAAACCATGACTATTAACTGCCTGTGAAAAAAAAAAAATTTATTTTCGCCTGTTCACTTCTGAAGGCTATCATTATATTTGGCAGATTATATTTTCGATAATATTATGACGAACCCTCAGAGCTTCATTAGGTTTCCAAAGGATATCCCTTTTGCAGATTCCTAAGGCCGAACTAAAGCCAAAAAACTATTTTTTATTTCTTTTTTTTTAAATATTGGAATCTTACATATATTGTTAATAATAATAGGAATTTTTGAATTTAGTCTTCTATAAAACTACCTCATCGTTGCCCGATATCGTTCCGTGAACTGCTCACCCATAGTAACTTTAATAGCAGTTTTTATACTTTGTTTAATAATTCGTATAAACATACGAATGTACTTGTCAATATGAAATTTAGCATTGCATAGTTAACTCTTCAAAGAAAAATTACTAACAGATGATTAATAATTAATTAACCATAATAATACTTCAACTTCCACACCATCTTACTAGCAGTCAACCAGTCAATGGTAAATATATAATCTTAAATAAAGGTTCATTCTTCTGTTGTTTACAGAAGAGAGGAGAGAGACCTCAACTATTTACACTTAATTCGAAATTCAACATAATGGCACTAGAAAATATATAATTAAACGCATAACTCGAGGAAATAATCAGATTATGTGAATAATCGTGAATAAAATCATCACGAAAAACTTGATGAAACTCTTGTTAAAGTGGACTCTCTTCAGGGTATTTGTAATCGGGAATCTTTGAATTCTCCGAACTACAAATATTTTATTTATTTATATGAAATTCTAGCTTTGTGAATAGGATTTCGGATTGAGTGGTTTCTACGTAAAAGGTCTCTCTCTCTCTCTCTCTCTCTCTCTCTCTCTCTCTCTCTCTCTCTCTCTCTCTCTCTCTCTCGCTCTCCCCCCCCCTCTCTCTCTCGCTCTCGCTCTCTCTAACGCTCGCACTCTCTCTCTCACTCTCTTTAGCCCTCTCTATCTCTCTCGCTCTCTCTCTCTCTCACACTCATTCTCAACCAAAAAATGCATTTTTTTCCCTCTCTGCTCTCCTTCCAAATGTTTTGCCATATTCTGGAAATGCCTGGGCAAAATATTGCTCCAAATTTACCAAGGAAGCATTTGGGTATTCCTGTGGTGGGATCCGCAGAGAGCCAGCTGAGCTAGATTTATTTAAGGAGAGTTGGTAAACATTAAAACCAGGATTTTACGGTGTTTACTGAGCGACCGCAGCGCCCTACTACCACGTGGCTTCTAGGCGGTTTTAGGCACTATTCCTTAATGGAGGATTTTGTGACTTCTGGAGACTGGCTCTTTTCACATTTCACACATATGTGATTTGATTGTGAGTGTGTCCTCGTTATTATAGGTTACGACAAAAATGAATAAATTTAACAGGTGTTAAATGTTTTGCTTCTATCAACTTTTGTACTTCATAATATATTTTTTTTAATGCACAGAAATGCATTTAAGAAAGTAAATTCAAGAGTCCGGTTTCTTCCCTCCCTTTGAAATATATAAACTTAATTCTGTAATGGGAATTTTTTGTTTTTCAATTTGTTAAAGTGATTTTTTTAAATTTAAATCGTAAGAGAAGGACGAGGTTCGGTTTACAGTGAGGCCAAATTCAATAATCGTCAATATCTTCAGAGTTTTATTCAAAAATAAAACACTGAAGAAATTGAGGATTATTGAATTTGTCCTTCCTGTAAAATGCACCTCCTCCATCTCTTACTATTTGAATTTAAAAAACAAATCACTTTAATACAAGTTAAAAACTTATGAAAGGGTATAGGTACAAAATTTATTTATTTTCTATAATTAATGTTCTATTACATTTTTGCAAAAAGTTCCAAATAAGGATGATATTTGAGAAAGAACTAGGATGGCAGAGTGCCTTCCCCAATCCACACTACCTTACAGATTAGCAAGATAGCTCTTTACTTCAGTATCCATTTTAGTAGTTTACTTTTATGTATATCCACTATTATGAGAAAAAAAAATCTGTTTAGTTTTCACATCTCTTTCGTAAAGACTTTTCTCTTTTCTTCAGGTTCATTGAGAGCTGAGTCCCTAAGAGTTGACAATGAGATACACCTAAGCTTGGGGAACGGAACAGGTGATCTAGAGGGCGACTCGGCCTCGAGTCTACGGAGGCAGAGATCGGGATTAAAGGCTTGGGGAAATACAACAGGTGGCGAGCAACAAGTCCCCTTTAGTCCTGGCTGCCGAATAAGAGGGAACGAACGGACTGAACGAGCAGATCGTCTCCGAAGCTATGGTCATCATGGTCATTCAGTCGTCCATGAATATATGAGAAAGAATCAGTCAAAAAGAATAAATTATGAAAAAAAAACAAAAAAACAATAAATATGAAGGCGACATTTTATTATAGCACGAGAGAAATTTAAAAAAATACCTCCCCCTAATGCTGAACAAATTACATTTGTGTCAAATGAGTTACATTTAAAATGGACGTGAGCAAGAGTAAATGAGATGTTTTAACTTAAAATGACTAACTTGAAATGACAATCGGCATAAAAGAAAGGTCATTGAGCCATTAAGCCTGTTTATATAAAGGCCTTAACACAAAATATATTTAACACAGGGGCTGCGTAATCTAAACAGATTTCATTAAATTTATTATTAAATAAATAATAGGTTTCATTAAATCTTGATATAAAATAGACTAAATGAGCAAACTTACGTAATTTACCAGTCAATGAGAACAATAAGACTGTAAAATATATAAACCTTTAGCTCAATACCAGTTGAGAAAAAAAGTATGAGGGGAGAATTGTAGCTATAATTTTTATATTTATTCATTAACTAGCGATTACCGTTAATACAGAACATAATCGTTCATATAATAATATCATATTTTACAACTATCTTTAATTGTGTTGGTTTTCCTAACTAAAATAAAGTAGAAGATATTAGGGTTCAGAATTTTCATCTCATTTCAAATTTTTTTTTCAAAAATAAACCTAAATACTGAATATATATATATATATATGAACGGCCCACCATCACTCAAAAATTCATTATACTAAAACAATATAATAAATATTTTTCTTAAGTGGCGTTTTTACAAAATTTATAATACAAAAATAAAATAAAATTACATTGACACCTACTTCGTAATATATTTTGTTCGTTACACTATTAATAATATATTAAGATATAAATTAAAGTCTTAAATTTTATCTTTTTCTAAACCACCCTTCCTTCCTGACCGATTTCAACCATTAATGAACGAATCAAATAGTTTGCTATCTAGAAATAAAGATTATGTGTACATACTTGAAAATAAAATAAAAATAAAGTAGATTTTGGAATATATATTGTAAAATATCTACAGAATAGGGCTAGTGGATTAGCTAATGGGTTCCGTTCGGACCTTTTAATCCTTGTTTCAAGTCCCGTTCTGGGTAAGCTTTTATCGATATATTAAAGACTGTACAGAACCATGGATGTTTATAATAAGCTAGCTCACAGAAAGGGAAGTTGGAAAAAAAAAATCGTCAATTTTATCAGAAGCCATTTATAGAGATGTCCCCCTCCATGAGCATAAACAAAGCACTCTTGTGATAAGGAGACTACTATCTTGACACCCTTATCAATGGGCTTGGTAAATTATACGGGCATCACTTGAAGCCGGCTGACCGACAGAGTGACATAACGAACGCACAATACAGAGATAACAGTCTATCAAGATGACATATCGGCTCGTAGAGTCACACAACACTTAAAAAATGAATCATTCATTATCGCTGGAATAGTATCTCTTTATTAATAAGGGACCATCTGAGATAATAGACTGTAGAATCTAGTGTGTTTAAGAGACTTTCAGATTTTTTACTATTAGATATCCCATAATTTATTAAAATTAATTTTCAACTTGTTCGCGAATTACTGACAAACAACAATCAGCGATTACGAACATCTTAAAATGAAAAAAAAGTTTTTTTTTTTTTTTTTTGTTTTTTTTTGTAGAATATCTCCTCTTTGCAAACGTTGTAAACATAACTAGACTTTTGTTAAATACTGTTAAACGACATAACGAGCGTAATAACTGAGATAACTAACATCGACTTTATCGTGTTCGAGAGAGGTGTATCTGAGGGAGCACCAACTTTCCTTGTTACATTTTTAAATATGAACCATAATTAGATTTGTTGCTAATATAATTTTTTCGAAAACTTTTTTTGTAACATTAAATATAAATAAAATTGGAAATATCGGAAATTTAGGTTTTCTCCCCAGCACTTGATCGTGCAAAATCTTAGAACCGAATTCAGTATTAAATTTTAGCTTTTAAAATAATTTAATGAGTTGAATAATAGCTTACAATCGTGGTAGAAAGAGTTTTTATAGATTTCAAATATTAAAAAATGTCTCCATTTGCATAATAATGAGGTCTTTTAATTCTTAATAGTAAAATCACAAGCGTAAAATGTAATTTAATGAAACAGAGTAGTTACTAACTATTTTATTTAGGAACACAGTGTATTTTACTGTATTTTTTTAATATTAGTTTAAGCTCCAGAAATTTAAATGAAAGTACTTCAACAGAAAATGCACCTTATTTCTAAGACCGATAACTCCTTCAGCTAAGACAGCTGACCGCTTTGATGAAAGTAATATATATAAACTATTATTAGGAATTTTACAGTGTAAAATAGTTGGTTATCGTAGAAAAGCACTGTTGATTATTCGTAACTCCATGTTGTATAAGGTCTTATCTCTTGTTCTTGTGTACATTCTTTAACAAGGATTACACACTAATCGCAATCACTTCCAACCCACATCTTCTAAGTAAACAGAAGGAAGGCAGACAGAGATTGGCTCTGATCTTGATTCGCACAATTCAATAATCTATGTTCAACTGTAACCTGCCTTCATATAACCAGTAAATAACATGCTCAGCAATAGTATAGCACTTCAGATGGAGATTTTTTAAGCGTAGTCTAAATCATGAACATGTGATCCAGGTGACACGACGCCCCCTCTCACCCTCATGATAGCCCTGAAGATGGCTTACAATGTATGCCGAAACATTGGCAGATATTTAAAAAATACATATTTTTTAAACTGTATTTTTTTGGATTAACCTTGACCGAATCCCAATTTAAAAAAACATCAATAATAGTACTTCAGATATATTCCACCTCTGATGGAACTAGCGGCACGAATCGTCAATTTAAGAGGGGGGCGGGTGTGCGGTAAATTACGATATTTCATACTGTTATTAAAACAATGACGTCAGATTTTTTTCATTTGTTTCAATGATCAGAACATTAAATTTCTGCACAAAAATATTTGAAACATAATGGATATTTCTTTACTATGCTATCTTTCTTCTTAAAAAACCAAATTTACTTTCAATGTATATTATTATGTAATTAAAATGTGATTATTACTGATCAAAAAATATTATAGATTTAATCTGAAGTGCTAGTTGTATTAATTTAGTTTCTCCTACAATAATCTTTTAAAGAACTCCACCAAAATTTTAAGATTTATATTTATATATTTCAATCCTGAAACAAAAGCAATTCTATTGATAGATCATCGTAAAATCTCTGGTTTTGAATATAAATGAGCCATTGAATGTAGCCGCAGTGCAACCTTCCTTCTATCATAATTTTTTTTTTCATTATAGGTATTTACGTGAATAATTATATGTTTTAATAACAAATAAGCAACTAAAATCATGGTAAAGGTAGATTTATAAAAGAAAATATTCAAAATTAGTTTAAGAAAAAGATGAATGAAAATACTATGAGCCAGAGTGAAATTTTGGGAATTTTTGAGACACTCAAATATTTCTTTTATTATCGGTGAAATAATTTTGATGTGTACCCACAATTGAGGTCTTAAATACTATCGAATCAGCCAAATTGAATTTAATCACACATGTGCAATAGAAAGCATTAATACTTATTGATAAATAATGTTTAAATGGAGAGTTTTTTGACCATATATATTATTATTAGATGTGTTTTGTTGGAGTTTCGATCCAGGTTGATCAAAAAAAAAAAAAATACGAATTATAAAAAATGTGTATTTTTTAAATTACCTGCTAACGGTTCGGCTTATATTGCATAATTAAGCTTACATTAAGCCATCTACAGGGCTATCATGAAGCGAGAAGGGACGTCGTGTCCTTAAGATTCCATTTTCATGACTGTGACATGAAATGATCTAAAAATGGGCTCTTAGGGACAGGACGTCCCCTCTCGTCTTCACGATAGCCCAGAAGATGGCTTAAAATGTAAGCTGAAACATTGACAGATAATTTAAAAACATTTTTTTTTAATTTGTCCTTTTTTTTTTTTTTTTTTTTTTGCATCTACCTTTACAGAATCCCAACAAAAAAACATCTAATAATAATAAATAATAGGTTTCTATGGATTAAAATACGGAGGCCTGCCAAACCCAAGAAATTAGAATTCTTAATATTTTCCTTAATAATCGTTTGTCAAATTATGAAAATTTTAAGTAATATAAAATCACATTTAAAATAAATTGAGTTCCATACATTCTATTCGGGACATTTTTCATATCAAAGATAAGAAATTGATATTTTTTTTTGAAAAATTGAATAATGCTATCCAGTTTTCATGGCTTTTTTGTTGCATGGGAATATAGTGACAGACAATCTAAGGAAGAATAGTTCAATCTGGAACTACAATGGAGTAATTGCTTCTTCCGGAGACGATAACAATTAGTACCACTGAAATCACTTCTCAGGCACAGGTACTTGACCAGAAGAGAACAGTAGCAGTCCTTGAGGCGACAGAAAATTCCCAGACATTCCCTGAAATTATTTCAGGATCGCAATCAGGTCTTTAGTACGAGGGCAGGAGGACCACCATTCAACTGGAGTAGGCTTTCTGAAGAGTTTCTGCTGAGCGCTGACACGTCATATTTCAAGGCGCGTATTTTTAAATTATCTACCTGAAAATGTAAAAATGCACATTTTTAAATTTTTTTTTTTTTATTTACCTTGACCGAAACCCAACAAAAAAACATCTAATAATATCATTTTTTATTTTTTACCTTCCTTTGCAACCATTTGGCGGTACCACCATATTATTAACACAAATAACACTGAGCGGGATATATATCAATAAAAGAAAGGATTTATTTGTTATTTGGTGACAGCGCTATTCACTGCAAAAAAAAAAGCATTTATCCTTATATTTTTATAAATAACTACAAACAAAAGTAAAGGAGCATTTTTTTTATGATGAGAACTGGCCTTATATTTGTATCTTAATCAAATAAGATAACTGTTTGTACATTAACTGTTGATTAAATTGTAATAAAATCTTTAGTTTTATTTTTTTAAGATTTCTGATTATAAAATTTAAAT
>KZ807221.1:103937-116869 GCA_000696205.2 Oncopeltus fasciatus | reverse complement strand
TAGTTATAATAATTTTATTTAATAATAATTTAAATGCGTAAATATTTTTATGATAATAACAATAAATGGTTTTGCCAAATAGAGTAATTCTTGTACAGGGCAATTAGAATATAGCTAATTCTTGAGAAAATTCCAATTTATTTTTATCTGATCACTTTCAGAGCAAAAGGCCTTATATTCATAAACCATTACCTTGGTTTTAGAGTACTTGCTGTGATTATTTCTAAAAATCACTTGAATTTGAAGCTTAGATGAAAATTTTTCATAGGATTGAAAGTCTTCCTACAAGAACTTCCCTAAAAATTACAATCAGTTTTGGCTAAAAACCTTAGTGTTTAGTTCCCAATTCTTTCTTTCTTTCTGTGCAGTCTAGAGCCAGTCAGTTTATATGATCAAGTAAGTCATTTACTCATACTCAAGTATCTATCCCTAATGAAGAATGATATTACATCATAATTAGCTCACTAACTGTGTGGCTGACTTTTAAATTTATTTTCAAATGAAGAGATAGAAAAATTTATAGACATGTATGAAAGAAAAAGCTGTTAATCTTCTACCACTTCGTATGATATGTTAGCTAGATCACTACTTAAAATAAATAGTAATTTAGAAGGCATTGGTTTTTATCAAGAAGGCCGTTTTTTATGGTACGAATTATCCCTATACAGGCAGTAAAGATCAAATAGTATGTCTCCCACAGTGGGGTCATAAAATTCTAAACAGATATCAGCTGATGCCGGATCGTTATTTATTTTTCACTTTATCTATTAATTTACAACAATTGTATACAAATGCCTTATATAATACAAAGTTATAACTACACTAGGTAGTTATATAATTCTAATAAGAATAATTAACTTTCTTTCCTTAATAAACAAGCAATAATTAAGTAGGAAATCTATTAAAAAAAGGTTATTAATAACTTTTCAAAAGTGATAAACTCGGCGATATAAACTAGAGTTAGTTCCCCTAGATAAATATAGTACACATTAAAAGTATAATAAAAGAGCTACGCATTGCAACAGAAACTATAATTGCTCCCAAACTTAGAACAAAAATATATTTAGGAGTAATGCAAGGCAACACATTTAGTCCAATTTTATTAAATTGTTCTTGTAACAGATTATAGCTGGAGTTAAAATGAGAAACTCGGGCTATTATGTGATCTTATGACAGAGCATGCTAATGGCACCGTAATGACAGCTGTAAACGAAGACTTCCTGTGACTCTTAACTCGAAAAAATTATACATGCAAATATCGACAGGAAAATCCCTTCAATTGTAACAACCAAGAATCCCGATTCGGATCTTAGCTTTCCATTAAAGTAATATAATAGGCAATAATGGACATTTAAACCTTTTACAGTAGACAAAACGGCCAAAATATTTCTGATAAAGGAAGTAAAAACACAAGTCTTCATGAGCTATAGAATATCCGGAAGACTTTAAGAAATATTAAGGAAGAACACATTCCTGGAGACCAAAAGCCAAATCTACTAAACAATGTCCAGTGTCAAACGTGGCCAAAGCCTGTGCTTAAACCACAAGTAGTTAAAACTCTGAAGATACTTGAAGGGTGGGAAAATGCAAACTGGACGCTAAATACCATATGTACTAAATGCACAGGGGGTGGTTTGATGGGCAAGACAGAGACAGGTAAAATGTGTGACAAAGATTGTAAGTAGCAGACTCCGGAGGACTGCAAGAGATAATAGTGCAAAATAAGGAAACTTCTGAGATTGGAATTTGTGTTCAGAAAGCTGGACATACGCCACAAACAGAAGACAGAGAAGAGAAAAAACAGGCTTTTGTTTTCCTGCAAGCTTCTTGTTTTTCTGCATAATTTAGTCCTTTAGCAACGGTTCTAGTGACGCAACATCTTCAGGAATGTCAAAAACTTGATAAGATCATTGGTTCTGAGTTAACGTCTGGATCCTCATCTTCTAACAAAAAACCTAATATCTCACAGGCAAACAACTTTTTCAAGCAAAGGTAATTTAATTCTTTCTTATTCATATATGTGAAGGTCACAAATATTAAATCTATCAAGGAATTTCACTCAATTCAGCCTTATTATTTACTTGGAGTATCCGACATAGTTTTGCCGACGTCGAACTCAGTAACAAGCTGGAACAAGCTGCTGTTCGCATTAGCTTGTTTGTTCTCTGCCGACCGCAGTTCGAGGAATGATGAAACTCCACGTTCAAGTTTCATTACGTAAACAGTTGTACCCGGAGTTCCTTAGTGACACCGCAATCGAAGTGGCCAATCAGGGTAATTTTTTGTCGGCAGGAGGGGGGGGGGCTGATAAAATTCGCAAATAATTATGCAATTATTAGGAAACTCAATCATAGAAATTATGTTATTAATGTATTTTTTCACCATTATGTTCAATAAATTTCACAGAAACAATAGCTTCTCAGCGCTTTCCACTGGTAATGGGGCGTGAAAGAGTCTTTTCAGACTTCCCTGTTCAATAAATGTTATGTTCTTTTCCGCATTGTATGACTATTAGAAAATAATATTGCAGAATGTATTTTTTTTTTTGGTTTGTTTATTTGTATGCGATATTTTAACCTTATTTTTACTCCATAAATGGAAAAGTTTTCCACGAAAATGATAATAACTTCAAGTTAAACTTAAAGAGCTAGAAAGCATTTAGGCAACAGGAGTTAGCTTCGCAATATATTGGTAGCGTAGTAGAGTTCAAGTATATTTATAACACAAATGACATATAGGTATATAAGGCTAAACATTCGACAAGTTACGAATATTATTTTCTAAAAATTACAATAATAATAATATCTTTTTATAATTTAGAACATATTATTTAATCATTATTCTCACATATGTAATATGTATAGGTTGAAAAAAATTATAAACATTCGTGTTAGCATACAGGAGCTGCTGTTCATATTTCATATAGAATAGAAATGCTTTGCAAATGTAAGAGCTATCTTTATAAATCAATAAAAAAAATTTGTTTCCACATCTATAATTCTACATTAGATATGTATATATAAACATTTTACGGAGTAAGAAAACAATTTAAGAAACAGATATGAGACTGTACGGACGTCAAAACATATTACATGACGGGAAGAAGATAAGGTTAAGATTATATGGACAAATCAAAAATATGGTGAGCCCACCTAGCATATTATTAAATATATAGGGAAGGTCAAGAATATGAGCTGGATAACTGAAGTGAAAAAGGATTTAAAGGAAGCGAGAAGAACAGACGTGTGTAATAAAACTTTAATAAGACATGAGGTAGACAGGTGAGAAATGTTTCAGAAGGAGAATATAATAAAAGCAGGAACCAAAAGGAAGCAAACGGGAACAAAGTGGGGGATAAATGACCGAATTTCTTCATCGTGCAGTCCTCAGAAACTATAAATGACATGATAAATTATGATTTTATAATTTTTTTTGTGCTATTTAATCCCACGTAAATTTTAACAATTTTTAGTGCAAGGAAACAGAATAAAAAATCTAACTGTCCGAGCCAGGACTCGAACCTGGATCTCCTGCTATCCTGGCTGGTGCATTTTCCATTTATCCTACCGAGACAAGTCTGATAAGTTATTAAATTCCCCGCACTAGTGTCGAGAGTCTAACCTCCGAGGCAGAAGAATATATCGTCTTATGCTCGAAGGAGCTGACATTGACATAAAATCAAGCTCTTTAAATGACTCTCCTTATTTACTTTTAAATTTTAATTTTATATAATTTTTTTTGGTGGTATTTAATGCCAAGTAAATTTTAGTAATTTTTAGTGCAAGGGAACAGAATAAAAAATCTAACTGTCCCAGCCAGGACCTGTATCTGTCCTTTATTCTGTTCCCTTGCACTAAAAAATTTTTATAAATGACATGTTACGGTACATAATTTCAGAATTTTAAATGATAAATAAATAATTGTTTAAAATATATATTTCTTATGTTCAGTCACTATGAAAACTAATTTGAATTAGTTATTTTTTGTTTTATGGGGGAAATCTAGTTATCTATAAATAGAAGAAGTTTATCATATTTACTATTGGTTTGCTAACCACATGAATGATTTCCAACAATTCCTAAGACTATAGCTTGTACTAATAAGGCTTCAAAGATCTGTGGGTAAAACACTATAACTATACTGCTATGGAAACATGGACTATGGGAATAAGATGATTGTGCATTGCGTTCAGAGTCTAGTACTCACCATGACGTCAATGCCAAGCCTGTCGATGAACTCCTTCACGACCCTCCACTTGAAGACGTAGTAGTACGGAGTGCCCTGGTACGTGTCGCCGGCGTTCAGGAAGATGGTGTTGTCGGGACTGAGAGCCCGGAGTCTCCTCGCCTCGGCGGCCACTCTCGCGAAGCCCCCGTAGCAGGAGACGGCAGACTTCCCGCAGGGTCCTCCGCTGGCACTGGTCTCCTCGAAGCGGGCGTGCATGTCGTTCGTGTGGAGTACGTGCAGGCGGAAGGCGGATCCCGGCCCGAAGGCTCCTAGGAGTACCAGTGCTAGCCACCCGACCATGGCTCAGACTGGCAGCCGCTCGCTCGCGGACCGACCTCCCCACTCCCGGCTCTACTAGTAGCTGATTAGCCAATGGCTCTTCTTATCGCTCAGCGTACTCCTCACTTCCTTCTTCTGGACACCTTCCTACTTCTGGTCATAGCCAGGTAGCTCGAGAGGTATGAGAAGTCTCTCTTCACTCCTCACAGACGAAGAGAGAGAAATCTCACCGAAAATTTTACTCCTTGTGATTTTTTCTTTCTGCGTGTGCACTGCACTCTCTATCCCACCTGTCCTTGTTTGTTTTTATACATATATATGTACACATATATTTATTTATGTATGTATATGCGTTTGTTTGTGTATGTCATTCTTTAAAAGCCAGAGTAATATTAATTTTTCTTAATTAAATTTGACTAGAAGCTGTTAAGTGCCAATCGAATAGCTACTTTTCTAGTGGTAAACAATCGGTTCAAAAGGAGTAGAGGATTATCTCCAATCAAGTGCATGTAGAAAAAGGAATTATGAGTCTAATGTTTAGTTTAGATTAGTGAAACTCAAAACAGATATTTTTATTCATAAATTTAATATTTAGGAGTAACACAGAGAAATCAACAATAAGAATGAGGGTTTGTCAGCACTTTTTTGCTGACAACACTGTTTTTTTTTTTGTTTTTGTTTTTAAATATCTTTTTTAAATGTTAAGTGAAAAGTTGAATTCGATATAAGCAAAATCGGACTAAAAGGATTAGGGATTACCAAAGTGTGGAGAGGGAGTAATTTTTTTTTCTTTTTAGAAGGTAGGATGAATTTTTTTTTTTTTGTTGCAGGGGGCTTAATATTTATCTAAGAGCAAATAAACTAAACCCAGATTTATTAATTGATAAAATATATACTCAACAGGTTTAGGAGATTACATGAGATGGGTTTCTTTAAATACAAATATTCTTATTTACAATACATAGAAATACATGATAATGTCCATCATGCAGCTTCTCCTGCATGATGGACATTAGGAATTATTGCATTGAGTTTGTTCAAAGAAATTAAAATAATTTATAAAAAATGTCCAATAATAGAGAGTCTAATATCCAATAAATAGAGAGTTTATCTTATTTTTTTTTCTTAAGATTGTCTCTCATTTAACCTCTTAGAGTCATAGAATATAGTTTAATTCTCTTATTTTTAAGAGGGATAATTTTAGCATAATTTTAACAACTATACCAGTGGGCAAGTGACTAGGACTCAATAAAAAAGTGCATTCGAATCTACAGCTCCTAGCTAGAGAGACCCAAAGAGGAGATAAATAGTTTGGTCACTAATTAACTCCAAGGCAAATGTTTCCTTGGCCGCAGCAAATCCTATTGGTGGAATCAGTCTGCCAATTCTCTTTGAGGGTTGTTTGATTTAACGGGGATGGGGTGTCATCCCTTCACCTCGGAGGCAGGAGGTGGCGTTGCCTCTCTCCTTCTCAGTGGAGGAGTGTGTACTGCATGTGGCCATTCATAGTGTGGGAGTTTTCATGTAGTGTGTGTATCTGGGCTAGAATTCCTTCAAACTACAGCTGAAGGGCCTACAGCTGAGAAAACACTGACAGTAATTGCTCCTTTTTATTAAATTTTAAAGCATTAAATTTAAATTGCAATTTCTTTAAAATCAGTCCTTTTCAATTACCATAACCATTATTTGCCATTATTGGATAATATACTGTTAACTTTGGGGACAAGGGGGATAAATACCTTTATAAGATAAAAAATAGAAAATCAGGGGATTGGTAAAGATAGCAGAAATTAATAATAAAATAGTTAAATCTCATCCGACAAACCTTATGGGTGTATAAGTGATAAGGTAAAATATAATTCATAACATATCTTTATATTCTATTGTAAAAGGCATAGTATATAGATTAGCTACCATATATGACATAGGATAGAATAAATTTTAAAAATGACTTCATAGTTAATTCAATTAATAATTCATTCCTGAGTTGTTGCTCAATATTAACTGAAATTTGAAAAACTGTGTTTTATGAATTTTACATTTCCGGCAAGTGAAATAAGCTACTATAGGAGGTACATCTGTTCTTGTGTTGTTTTAGCATTTTTCTATCAAGGAAATCACAATAATCACAATGATCACAACAAAGTCTTGCTTCTTTTTTCTTTTTTGGAGGTAAAGCGTAAATAAGTAATTCAAATTTTCCTGTTTTTCTGATTAATGTCTCATTCACCTATGATATCAGTCAATGTACCAACCGACATCAAACAATTTCCTCGCATTAATTGTATTTTGCATTGTATATTTTAGAATATATTTAAACTCCTTCATTAAGTGATAATGGAGTTGTAAAAATTTTCCTTAAAATTCCTCACCTAGTAGACTGTCACAGTGTTGCCAAATAAAGATGTTTTCGCAATTTTATCTAAATAATAATGTGTGATCAATATGAATCATTTATCATCGACTAAAACTTCAACTACTAACATTGTAGTAGTATAACAGTAAAGTACCAGTGATTCATAAAATCAGTGATTTCGCAGTGATTTCAGAATCACGCCTCAAGCTACAAGAATGCCAGAGACTTCTTCTCTTCCGGAAAAATCTTCCTGTCATTGGAAATTATTCAGCTGAACCAGCTCACTGGACGGATCTCTTCAAGCAAAACTTTTCCAATTCACCATTCAGTTGCCAGGACAAGTTGGTCCTTTTCAAAGAAGAGAATTTTCATTACGAAGATTTCTGTTTCATTTGTATAATCTGAAGACCAATACATAATTCTACGCACAAGAATTTTTTCATGTTCAAATTCCAGCAATGCTTTTACTATTTTTTTTTTGTTCTTATATTGATATTTGGTCTATTTTCATTAGTTTCTACTGGGGCGCTACGAATATATTTGTTCTTCCCTTTAACTTACCTTCCAATCATTGAGGGACAAGGAAGGAGGAATGTCTGCAGGTAGCTATCCTATTTTATACACCGAAATCCTATTTATATTTCTCGAAATAGGCTTGCTCAGAACAGAAATCGAACCCAAAGTCGCAAAGTTTAAAAGCACGTTGTCGGACTTTACTGCCAGCAACTAAATAAGGTGAGAAATAGCAATGACTTATGTTAAAGATATGTTTTCCTTCATGAAGGATATGTATTTATCCATTTTCAAGACGTCCGAGTAGAAACTTGTTAGTGATTTTGAAATTTGGTCAATCGGCAAAAAAAAGTCCAAAATTAAATCATGATGATAATTGTGGTAAATTAATCCAATATTTCATTGTTAATTTGAATCGTACAGTGAGCCAGAAAAAAATCAAACTACCTCAGGTGGTAATTGAACCCGGGCCTCCTACAGAAAATGTGGGATTACTTTACAAAAATTATCATCATGATTTTAATGCCATGCTGCAGTCCTTTGCCAAACGAGAATCTAATAAATAGCTAGAAATGTTAGCTCCTTCGAGTTATGGACGATATATCGTCTTACTTGGCGGTCACACTCGTAGTGAGATGCGGGGAACCAGAAATTATTTTCACCTCCCACGGTGGTGTAGTTGGTAGCGCATCCGCCCGGTAAGTGGGTGACATGAGTTCGATTCCCTGAGGTAGTTAGACTTTTTTTCTGGCTCCCTATATAATTCAAATTAAATTCAAAATCTTTTTGAGTGCAATGGTTCGGCATTTACATTTTAAATTTAATTATAAATAAATTAAACAAAGAAGTAACGAATAATAAAATTGAGAGTATCTGTTGATGTGTGAATTTAAAAATAAATAAATAAACAGATCGTAGGGGCGAAAGGGGAAATGTCTCTTATTGATGTGTTTAAACATGACATTCGGCACACAAGAGAAAATTTGTAGTCAGCGCACAGTTCCATACTACTGGATTTCAATAAATTTTGGTCACCAATTAAGACAGAATATTTCCAAGAGGAGGTATGAAGTACAGAAGCACAGAAACACAAGATTAAGAAACGAAAACTCTGTTATGAGAGTCCAGAACCCAGGAATTTTGATTTGAGAGCTCTCCTTCCCACGTATCTTCAGATAAGAATTAAAGGACACCAGCGAAAAAAGTTAACACTTTGAAAAAATTTTAGGTAGTATAAACAATTGACGTAATTGTGCTTAACGAAGAACTAAAAGGTTGTTTTATTTTAAAACTCATTTAAGAAACAATATTATTGTGTTAGTTAAACTTAGAGCGAGCCTCAACCGTCTAAAATATATTAAATTGGCGTTACTAAGGAAAACTTCTTTCAAAAATAAAAAAAAATTCTTTCACTTATATTAAAGAAGAGCCATCCTACTCCTTTCAATGACTCATTTTAATAAATTTCTTAGGTTAAAAGTTTCTTACGGGTCGTATCAACACTAAAATGTTTATTAAAAGGAGAAGGATATATTTTAATTTCACGTAAAAAGGGATTTTCTGAAAATATTAAACTAAATAAAGGCCCTTTAAAGCGTGCTGTAGGTTAATTAACTCTTATTAAGGGCGTAAACAAAGCCTTGGGAAGTATTAAAAAATGAAGACGTAACAGTAAAATGATTCTCTTGTTTCAAGAGACTCATTTCAAAACAATAAAATTTCTTTGAGCTCCTTAATCGTTAGTCGCCATTATTCTTATTCAAAATTCCACTTAAATCTTCTCCAGAGAGGAATTTAAAATAAACTGGAGAAAAATACAACTTTGGAGATACATAAAGGTGAACTATTAACTGAGTTGATACAGATAAGCACAATATGTTGAGGCATATTTTAAGATAACGCATATGAAGATATATAATAATAATACGTATTAAATGCACACAAAGTTCTTCTCACAATATTTCGAAAAATTAAATTTTTTAAGATGTTCACAAGGGCCCCAGGTAGGTCAGGGGATCCTTTCGGGTCTCGCAATCCTGACTCTGCGGGTTCAAATCCTGCCCAGGACAATCTTTGATCAGTAAATGAATGCTTGTCTTGAGCCATGGGTGTTTAGAATGGGGTGGTAATCTGTAGATAGACCCTTCCTAAAACATGCCTCATAATTTAAAAAAATAGAAGGTAATTTTGCCATAGAAAAAAAGGGCGAGTTGTAAAAATATTATTGTAAATATTTTATTATTTTACAAAGTTTATATTAAGTGAACTAATATTAATTTTTTAATTTAACCAGAGGCATTGACTAATCTAATAATATACTTGTGGAATACAGTATGACTATACTTTTAATGAAGAGTGGTAGGAGGTTGGATCACAGGTTATTTTTATTTTTTATTTTTTTATTTATTTTAATCATATTCTTCTTTTTCAATGTTTGAGGTCCGATTAATAAAATACTCTGATTTTACTTGATTCCACACGATAAAATATTTATATAATAAGCAAGATAATGTTAAGTATTCTCTTATGCCTCTATATGTTAAAAAAAAAACACGGTAAGGGGTTTGTTGGCCGTCGAGTAACATGCTGGAGAAATTTGTCTGGGTTTCGGCTAGGATTAGAAAAATAAAATGTTCCGAAATTTAAGATTATCGCCAACGTTTCCACTTATCTCGTTAGTCATCAACAGGACGATAATGCTGTCTGGAGAGATCTTCGAGGGAGGTTTATGGTCACATCTTAGTGTGCAGAGCTTAAGTGACATTCAGTCAGGTCGAAACCCCGACTGATTTCTCCAGCATATGTTAAAATACAATTATTTCTGCCGTCACTAAAGTTCCTCACTGGAATAGCACGAATTCACGAGAAAGTGAAATGTATCCATTGGAAGCTGGCTCCGAAGGGGGCGGTTACAAAGATCCTGGAGGGTAATTTTGGCCCGGGCCGAAGGTATGTCGGTGGGGGAGGGGGTTGTTTACATTACGCCATCTAACAGCTGACAGAACACATGCCTAGTTGGTTACACAAGCATCTCCACCTTCTTTGGCCCAGTACGGAATGTGGGTCGTTTCTGAACTTCCTTTTTCCTATGATCCTCCAACAGAATAAGGGATGTTAATATTTAATATTTTTACACACACATCTTCGTACTAAATACTAAAATATAACTGAAACATTGGTGCCCTATTTTCCAAATATATTCAAAAAATCTAATTGAAAACTGCTTAAATAGTTGCTTTTTTTTTTAGAATTTAGTAGATTTCTTGTATGGAAATCAATTTATTTATCCGTTTATTTCTCAATACTACATTTCAATATTTTCAAATAACAAAGTGGAGCAAACCCCACCGTATTTATTTTCGTACATTCAGTCCTTAAAAAGGCATTTTTATTTAATATATATAATGAAGCACAAACGTTTGAAAATTACGTTATATAATTGTTAGGTTCTGTGAAGATTCGTTTTAATCAAATAACAAAGAAGATATTAAGATGAAAAACATTGGGCTTCTTCTATCCCTCCCTCATATTTATCAGATATTTTCCAAAAATGAATTATTCTACAGACTTGTAATAAAAAAGCCGAATATAGTTTCTTCATCATGAAAATCAGAAGTCCCGTCCAGCTCAAGAATTACATTCTTGAACATCTTTCATCATTAGATAATTGTTATGAAATATATTTTCCACCATTTTGAGCTACACATATTTTTGGTAGCGCTAATCGTATTTAAAATAATACGAATTTAAATGTTTTCCCTTCCTAAAACCCTCCTCTTCTTAACCAATTCCACCCATGGTGGCGAAGGGGGGTTCAAAATAAGCTTAAATATCGAATTCGGTTTCATTGGAATTTTTCCCCTCAACACAAATATTAAAAACAATAAATAATTTTTTTTAAACAATTTTTATTGATAATTTCCACAAAAAACTTATGAGAAAAGGAAACTTTTTTTTTTTTAATTTGTCCCGTTGGATGTAGTACATTGATTACCATAAAAAATATACATTTTTAAAATTTGTATTGTTTAAGCGTACACATGAAGCAAACGCCTAGAAAACCGAATTGGGAAACCTATTTCTTTTTCCCTCGAGGAAGAAATATTACGAACGGTATAGGTGGAGTGGGGGGACCTGCGGGCTGATATATGTTTGTGACGTCATAGATCACCACCCCTGTCAATCGGTGCCTTTAGCACCGTCGGTAGGAAAGAAGGATTGACCATGAATAACTCGGAATGTGTAGAATAGAAATGAACCATTCAACATTCCAATCTTCCTTCTTCAGGGTTTGATCCACCTATGAAAAATATTATCCTTTATCCAACAATGTAAGCCGAAATGTTGGCAGATAATCTTTTAAAAAAATGCACTTCTTTTTTAATTTATATTTTTTTGGATCTACCTTGACCGAAGCCTAACTAAAATCATCTAATTATCCTCTTAAATTATACACTCACACATCACATCACATCATTCAATTAATAAACTTTAATTAGCTGCATGGACAATTACTGATTTCAAGGCAAAATTTAGATCCAAAAATGAATGTATCATGTATTTAATATTTACATTTCGGCTAACTACCATTTTCAAGCCAATGACAAGTGTACATTAAAGTCAAAGAATTGAAGTGTATTCCTTATCTCATTTATTTACGTTTTTTGTGTCAGCTAATTGAGAATGACCTTGATCTATTCAGACATTCATAAGAGTGTATCTGTGAGAAGGTTTTATTTTTATAATTTATTTTTGTATCAAGTGTATATGTATATTTTTTGTATTGATTTTCTTTACTTTATATTTTTTTTGTGCATAAAGATCGTTGAATTTTTAATGTGTCAATAAGCAAAATTTATTTAGTTGTGCTCTATTAAAACTTTAAAATCGGCCTTATTGCCCACTATTAACGACAGATCTTTTTTATTTATTTTTTTTTAATGTACATTTTTACATATTCATTTTAATGTTTAGAAAGATAGTTTATATTATTTGGTTAAGACGTTCTCTTTAACTTGTCTGAGATTAGTTNACTATCATATTATATAAATATCAGTGAAAAAAAAAAATTTTTTAAGTTACAAAAGAAAAAATGAGTATTTAATCTATTTTGCGCGGAGTTATCAAAGCTTTTTAAATATTTTTAACTAAGCCTTTTTTCAGACACACCTAATGAATTTTGTGTTGCTTCATTTATTTTATTAAAATTTTACATTTTAAACTAACAATTTTGGGACTGCATATTGTATATAAGTGTATATTTGGAAATAAAATATTTTTTTCTTTTTTGATGCGTGAATGTACCCATGAATTGATTGGCTAATGCACTCTTTCAATCCAGGCGATTACACATGCACTTAATTTCCCCTCACATATTGACGTAACAGTTTCAATTAAACAAACCATAATTAAGCCCCTTAAACCAAGAGTAAGCTTAATGATTTCAGCCCATAATGTCGCTTGAGCACAAAGCTGAGAGTGATTAGGCTCTGATGAGTCGGATAAAGCCCATCAGATAATGAATTCCAAAAACCGCCCCCCCCCCCAAGTGGTATAT
>KZ807221.1:89641-103362 GCA_000696205.2 Oncopeltus fasciatus | reverse complement strand
ATTAAAATACTAATAAAAAAAAAAAGAATATAATTGGCAATTTCTTATGACATACGTGCCTATAATTATTAAACAGCAAAATTATGAAATAAAAATGTTAAAATACTGATTAAAGAAATTATACGTACTTGAAAGTACTTCTTGAAGTACCTTCTGTTTGTTATTAGAAAATAACAGTAAATCAAAATCTAACTGTATGATTGACACAGAATATTTTCGAATCACATCCCTTTAGAAAGCACATTCTGTCCTTTGCGTATTTATTTTGGGACTTCCAATTCACACAACTCGAAAAACAAAACGGAATACAGGGAGGGTAAATAAAATATAAGTATTTACACTTGGGCCGTAAATAGTTTTGTATTAACTTCAAAAACATTTACTAATTTTATATAGCAGACACAATATTCTCCACGTTATATTTATTAATTTTACTACATCGAAAATAGATATTCGTCTTAATTATTTACTAACTAAATTATTTTTACAAAAATAAATTATTGTATTGCAATATTAGGATATTATTTAACTGTTGAGCTCTACACTCTGAGATGTGACCTCCCTCGGAGATCTCTACAGATATCGCTATTGCCCCGATGATGACTTACAAGTTAAGTCGAAACGTCGCCAATAATAAAATTATTCCAAACAATTTTGGAGTATTTTATTTTTCTGATCCTGGCCAAAACTCTGACTAATTTCTCCAGTTATTAGTTATAGTTATAAATATTGTAATCCTGTGATTCAGCCCTGATGATGTCTTACTCTGTTAGCCAAAATGTTAGCTTACGGAGTAAAATAATACAAAATAGTCTAGTTTTTAGTGTAGAGACTCAGTCTCTCTACACTCCTTATTGACGAAGGGCGAGGAATCCCGACAATTTTACTCTTTGTGATTTTTCTTTTTGTGTGTTCACTGCACTCTTTATCCCACCTGTTTTTGTTTACTATATATAGTAACCGTGAGTATTTCATTTTCTATTTATACTTTCTATGTATAGGAAAGGGCAAATCTTCGAGCTCTGGTGTATCCCTGAAGAATCTGAATTGCTTTTTTGATATTGCATCCACATGTATTTCTCTAATTCATTGAAGTTAACTACACAGCTACACAGAAGCCATCATACTGGTACAAGTACCACATAGTATGTGTGGATGAGACTGTTATATAGTCTCATTAATAAGACAGTTTTTTATTTTTAACACACCTAACAGCCAATTTACTTTGTAAATTGAAACAGATGATTCTATGCCATTCTTAGAAGTCAGCAAAACAACTACGAGGCTACTCAGTACAGGAAATTCTTTCAAACACTCATACCTTTAAACTATTTCATATCATAGTCTTGCACATAAAATGGGACATTATATCTAAAGAAAAGAGCAAAATGCTGTATAATAGCTGAATCTCTTTATAGCAATAGTTGATATAATAACCAACGAAATATAACATTTACAAATAGCCTTTTAGAAGAATGGGTATGACAACAAAACTGATTCCAAGCATCTCAAGTCAACTCGAAAAATAAAAACTGTGATAATTGTATCCTATTTATCTATCTTACAAAACATTATTGACTTATTTTTAAATTTTGTAGATTTATGAATTAACTATGGTGCTCTTCTTGTAAACTTTATTTCATTTTTCAATTAATCTAATTTTTTTTTAATTTGTTGTAAAAACATTCTATGAATCATGTTTTTCTTTCAGTTATCATGGAAACTNTTCAAATTATTCAAATAAGAGTGCTAAGGGACAATCTACGAGAATCATTGTTTATGTAAAGGAACTTCTTTAGACAAAGTAATTCCCTAAGGCCCTAAGCGAGCATATGCACAAGACATTTCATCAGCCATAACAACAAGAAGCGAAGAAATTACTTTGAAATGTAAATCTTTCAGCTATATATTCACACATAACTCCGAACTACCCAAACAAGCATACATATGAGTGTTAATGACTTTAAATGAAGTCAGGGAAATATATCCATCTCCTACAAAGCATTAGCTTTGGTGAATAATGTTGAATTCCGCGGGCATACACACTGTGGCCTCTAACTCTCTTGCAATAAAGGATCTCATCCTGGCTATCTAAAGCCGCGAGAGGATCAGCAATTCGCAGTATTTGTGTGACAGAACTTTCCGTTTGGTTAGAAAGTCACTGAAGAGAGAGAGAGAGAGAGACAGAGACAGAGAGCAAATGTAATGATAGTTTTTTGTAACGATAGCTTTCATTTCATACATTATAATTTCCAAACGGAAAGTTAGGCTTACTATAAAGCAAAATTGAACCAATGGGGTTAGTGAATTATCTAAAATGTCTAGTATATTAATGAGCATTTTTTGCTTTTTAATACTTGTGTAGAGAGTGCAATACTTAGTTTAGAGTAATGAAATGGCACATATTTGTATATCAATAAAAGAAATTTCAAAAAATGACAAATTAAGAGAATGGTACCCCCTACCAGTTAATCTGGACCCAAAAATTTAAATTTACCGCCAAAATTAGTTTAATTTAATAATTTTATTTGATATATTTACTATATAGAATAAAATCCAAGTTCGATATTGAGATAAATCAGACCAATGGGGATGAGGGATTATTTGAAATGTCGAATTCAAAAGTTTTTTCAATCTAATGCATATTAAATTCAATTTTAATAAATGAAATTTAGTAGTGACTTATTAATTGGTAAATAAAATATTTGATAAGTTACATAAAACATTTTATGTAACTTATCAAATATTTTATTAATTGGTAAATAAAATATTTGATAAGTTACATAAAACATTTTATGTTATGTTATAAGTATAATTTAAATAGAAAATCAAACAATTATAAATTAGTGCATTTCTGAAATTTTTTCTTTGACATTTTTTTTTTTTTCATATTTCTTTAAATAGATAATGAAATAGTGAGTTTAGCTGAATCTGGCCAATAGGAACGAATAATCATATATAAATATTACTGAATTACGATGCTGAGAAGTTCGTAGCTCCTGCGACGCAAACTTTGATTAAATCTTTATTGGCTTTTTATAAAATGGTGTTGGAGAGGATAAATTTTGTTATAAATTTTACTTCTAGTTCATATTATATTTTAATTCAAATCTTTAAAAAAAAAAAAATCTTATGCAGGTATCTTTTATCCTGGAATATTTAAATGTATACGGGACCCTCTTAGGGCGGAATAACGCCATGTTTCCATGAGAATCAGTGCGTTCGAGGAGACAAGCAATTGTCCAGCTCCAGTGTGCTGAGGAATGTCTGAGAGTATCATACTCATATGTCTCGCACCCANCCCTACTAAAATCATCTAAGAATTTGGTTGCTAAGTTATAACTCCAGCTCTGATTTAGTGCACTTTTTCTAAATGTAGTTTTAAATATCGACAGAATTAACTATATTTGCAGTACTTAAGCAATAGTTTTTATAGAGTAGTTTCAATAAAAGAAATACGATGGTAACACCTTTCTGGCCATTTCAAATTCAAATTGACGCTCAACACCCAAGCTGAAAAGAGCCGGCAATCAGAACTCACCAAGGGGGAAATTGCAGTTCATACATACACACACAAACATAACATAAACAATATACATTCATGTATACAAATGCATCATTCTTTCATTTTTGCAAATGTATACTCTTTCTATACCTTATAAATTTTTATTTATACAAAATAATTCATTGACAAAACTTTCAGTAAGCTAAATCATCCGTAATTATCTTTAAGTACAGTAAAAATTGGCATTTTTATATAACACAATAAAAATAGTGTTAAAGATAATTTAATAATTTATTTATAAAATACATGCACATTATAAACAAAAACATTTAGTATATATATCTGAACAATGAAAATTAAGGCTAAGTTATTCTTCATTGGAAATTACTGTATGTGAACTAGATACAAAAGTATATCGGATAAAATTAAGTAATATAGTAAATTGCGTAATATATCAATTATCGCATATAATTATTGAATTATCACAGTAAAAACTTTCATTAGTAATTCCAGTGGTCTTCATTCTTGTTTTATTTAAAAAATATAGAGTGGGTCAGGAAGTAATAAATATTTATAAATCTTCTAAACATANTCTTTTATCCTGGAATATTTAAATGTATACGGGACCCTCTTAGGGCGGAATAACGCCATGTTTTCATGAGAATCAGTGCGTTCGAGGAGACAAGCAATTGTCCAGCTCCAGTGTGCTGAGGAATGTCTGAGAGTATCATACTCATATGTCTCGCACCCAAACTCACACTCGTGCATGCTATGCTCCAGTACATACTATGGCTGGAACGACAGGTATGCGCAACCCCCCCCCCCACCCCCGACACCTCGCTCCTTTCAATGACCGGATACCTCACAGCTGGTATCCTCCAGCCCGCAACCCCTCCTGGAATTTCACTCCCAGGAATCTTCTGTCATAAGTGTCAGCTTTGAATATTTCAGAGTCGGCGACACCTGGAACCTAATATTTTTCAGAGCGGCAGAAATTTAATTTCAAAATAGCTGATTTCCCAGTTTTCTTGATTACTTTAAGAAAAAGTTACCAACAAGATTCAGAATGCTGATAGCTACATTTAAAGAGAGGTTACATTATGACTGGTTTTTGCTTTTCCCGATCAATCTTTATTCATCTTACATTTTTACACATCTTCCTTATGTCATTCAAAATGCAAGAACAGGGTGTAGTGGTAGCTCAAGGAATCTGTTTGTGTCTCACAATCTTGATGCTCAGTGTTCAAATCCTACCCTGGGCAAGCTTTTATATATAAATATTTAACTTTATAAAGGCTAAAAGTTTAAATTGGGATGGTAAACAGTAGATAACCCAACTCTTTGTGACATTAAATCGGCTCATTTTAATATTCCTAATGTGAGAAATGAATGACTTGTATTGATATCTATGAATAGTTTTATTTTATAATGTAAGGTGAATAAAATGTATAATAAAATATTACTCTCAACTAATTTCATTAAAAATAAAATTAAAAAATAATACAAACAATTGTAAATATTGTAAATAGTGATTTAGGAGTAGTGCCATTGGGCAGCTTCTCCACTAAGCGAAGTACAAGCTAATTAAAAAATTTATTTATACTATTATTGTTATGCTGATAAAAAGAGTGGAGAAAGACTCATACTTACATTCTTGAAAATCGACATTAATAAACGATTACCTTACAAAGTGTATGAAAATGTATTTTTACCCCATTTTGATCATTAAATTGTATCTCAACCCTAATTGTAAGGGTTTGTTTTTCCTTGATTTGCTTTATAGACCCGGATGGTTTTTAGCCGTCTCATGCGATACTTATGCTCCCCAAGCTGACCATATACATCTATAGTTGCCTTACGTACATCAAAGTCGGCTCCAGGATTGACCGGTATTCCAGGAGCACAGTGATCAGTCCTACTAACTCATCTTCAGTGTTACCCCATCTATGGGTGGGANTTTTAACAATTATGATTTTTTTTTTAAATTAATAAATCTTTCTTTATTACATTCTGTTATTACCACCTTGAAATTTAAGGACATAGAGAAATTGCAATAGAAAAAACAATTATGATTAGTAAAAAAAAAAAGATTGGATTTTTTGGAGCTTCTAAACAGTTGAATTAAAATTTATATTTCTGTAAACCCCCATTTCTAATTGTTCTGCATAACTCCTAAATTATTTACTTAATCAATTAAAAAATCTGCGTTGAATTTCATTACTCTAAACTAAATATAACGCCAAATACATCTAAAAAACTTATTCTTACTTTTCTTCAAAGTTTTAGCCTTAAATTTGTCCAATTATGCTCAATTCTGCGTTCCATTAAAAAGCGACATGCCAAATTTCATTAAGGTAAAAGAAAAATTGTAACTAGTATTCATACTTGTGTGTGTGCTTAAAAATAAAATGAAGAGGATCTTTTTGTTTATCAATTTGGTCTATACCTTAATTCTGAAACCGCTCTCGGCCCACTTTAGCCATCAATGAGTTCGCCCGAAAATATTTTCCCTTCCAGTTGAAAAATAATGAATTGTTTACTTTTTAAAATTACATTCCATACTAAATTTAACGGAACGTATTTTTACCGTTTCTTCTTCCGGGTGGGACCGTGTCAAGTTGTTGATATTTTCCGAGCTTTGGCACATCATGAGATGGCTTCTTCAGAGCTGAAAAGAGAAATTTCTCTTTTCAGCCCTGAAGAAGCCATCACATGATATGCGAAAGCTCGGCAAATATCAACAACTTGACACGGTCCAACCCGGAAGAAGAAACGATAAATACATCTTCTTCATGTATGTAACGATGTATGAAGACATGAACAAAATTTTCAATTGACACATCTTGCGATACCTTGAATGGCTTGATTCCCTTTGAGGAAGTTGCTAATAGAATGAACACGTGACATCAGAATGTTATTGCTTGAGTTTATTCAGGTGAGTTGTATAGGAGACAGCATAAGTCGAGTCAGGAATGAGTCTTTGCGTGTTCCAACGGCTCCTTGAATAGAGAGCTTACGTTTCCAAGCCATCTGCCTCAAATGAGGCCCGAAAAGGTGGGGGAAGTCCCTACCGGAGAAAGACGCCGGTGATTTACTGAGGGCATGCCGACGGCCGTGTACGAGTCGTTCGGGAAATGTCACTCCCTCCTCAGACCTACATGCACAGCTGTTTTGGATCTCTGCGAAAAAAGTTACTACTGCGACAACTGTAACGCGAACTACGTCCATTCCTTAGCCAACAGGCACAAGAATAGATATGCAGAAGAAGAGAAAATGTCTATTCAATCTCAGGGACGAAGAAATATAGGCTGTAAAGGAAGTCAGGGCCTTCCATCTTCTCGGATAAATTCCTAAATATTTTAATTAATTGTCTTTAACTGAAATTGTTTAGAACAAAACATTAACGAAGAACATTAACACTTCCTACTTTCTATTTTTTCTCAATAATTGAGACTAATAGTGATTGAAGCTATTTAAACATAATTGAAATATTTAAGAATATGATTAATGAAAAACAATTTTGTTTTTCTTTATTTTAAGGTTATAAAAAGCTTTAAGGGTAGCGGGTCCATAAAAATACCTAAGAACAAAAACAAATTGAAGTTAATTAATTATATTAAATAAGTATAACATCTAATTAGGTATTAATGGAACCTGCTGAATTTACTAACTAATAAATAAATAAATAGAAAAGATAAGCTACTCACAGCTAGTTAACAAATAGTTACAAGCGTCTATGGACAGATAGATTTGATTAATAAAATATTTTTTCTTTATTTAAAGGATTAGATATAAATTTTTCTTTCGAAAAAAATTATTTTTTTTGTTTCAAGAGGTATGATAATATGAAAGTTATGTAACTGTAAATTAAATAAATTTGAAAATTTTGTTATCTTAGTTTCTTAAAATCTAATGAATGTTAAATTGTAAGATTAAAACCCATTTCTAAGGCAGCAGGGTGCTTATGGGATCCATTCTGATCTTGTACTGTAGGTTTAAATCCCGCCCTGGGCTACGCGTTTTTCGATTAAAAACAAAAGTAAATATTTGTTGAGATTCGGTCAAGGTTATTATAAAAATTCAATTTTAATAAAATATGTATTTATTATTAAATTTTATATTTTGTTATACACTAATGATCTCTACGGTCAAAAACTGAACAATAAGAATGTTAATGATGCTATCAGTGATGAAAAACCAAGAGTTAAAGCCTAAATTTATTTGTTATTAGTAAAAAATATTATCGTTTTATTCGTTACGAATAAAATAAGTAACGAAACGAAATATCGAAAATAAGTAAATCTAATTTTAAAAAATTGAAAAATGATGAAAAATTAAAAAAACCAAAGATATAATTGAATAATGTAAATTCAATAGTTGATGAGATATTTTAAAATATTTAAACTAAATTTAACATATGAGCTTTGTTTTGCTAATGTCAGGTTTTATTTTTTGTCGTATGTGGGGGAAGGGATTTTACATGGAGACCGAATTTAAAATTTTCGTTATTATTAGTACTATGAAAAAAAATATATATAGAACAAAATAGAAGCAACATTTAATTTTTTATCATTCAAAATTTGTAACGTTCTCTTTTTAAGCTTAAAACGAAATCCTTTTCCTTAAAATTAGCCTAAGCTCAATTTCAAGGAGATTAGCTATTGCTTTCATATTTTTTTATTGCTTTCAAGGTTATTTTAGAAGTTCGCTGAGTTTTATTACTAACCCTCCTTATTCTTCAACTTTAGAAAAAAAAANTAGATAGATAGATAGATAGATAGATAGATAGATAGATAGATAGATAGATAGATAGATAGATAGATAGATAGATAGATAGATAGATAGATAGATAGATAGATAGATAGATAGATAGATAGATAGATAGATAGATAGATAGATAGATAGATAGATAGATAGATAGATAGATAGATAGATAGATAGATAGATAGATAGATAGATAGATAGATAGATAGATAGATAGATAGATAGATAGATAGATAGATAGATAGATAGATAGATAGATAGATAGATAGATAGATAGATAGATAGATAGATAGATAGATAGATAGATAGATAGATAGATAGATAGATAGATAGATAGATAGATAGATAGATAGATAGATAGATAGATAGATAGATAGATAGATAGATAGATAGATAGATAGATAGATAGATAGATAGATAGATAGATAGATAGATAGATAGATAGATAGATAGATAGATAGATAGATAGATAGATAGATAGATAGATAGATAGATAGATAGATAGATAGATAGATAGATAGATAGATAGATAGATAGATAGATAGATAGATAGATAGATAGATAGATAGATAGATAGATAGATAGATAGATAGATAGATATATATATAGATAGATAGATAGATAGATAGATAGATAGAGATTGATAGATAGATAGATATAAATAATCATTCACTGTGATCATTCGCTCAATTTCCGCGTGTCGAACTCGACTTCAGTATCAATTTATTGGGAAAAAAAATTCTTGCAGTACCTTGAATATATTTGGCAATGAGAAAGGTTTCATTACTCTCAAACTCTTCGTATCTATTAAACTTTAAGCTATGTAAATTATTATGTAAAATATAATTGCATGGCTATTTCTATTAGTTTAGACAAAGAAACGCAATAATGAACAATCTCTGACCTCATTGGTAAGTGGTTCTTGCATTAAAATACAATCCTGGACTCGGGCAATTTCCAAGGACGAACGGAGGGTCCTAGTGGTTGGGATAATTGTTTTTATAATTACTTTCATCAATGTTGAGTCAAAACACTTCCACACAGAAATTTTTTTTTCCTAAGATATTGAAAGAGTTTTACACAATTACTTCACAACCCTGGCTAGTTATTCATTTTAGTTTTTCTACTAAATGAAGTGATTCCGAAAATTTGAAACCAATTAAAATTCCTTATTACAATTTAAACATTTATTTTGTATATTAACAGAACACTTTATTTGTGATATTTTTTCAGAAGCAACTAAGAATTATCATAGAAATATTCTGAATCGAAATATCCCACAAAATCTACATATATCTTTCAGACTTTAAACTACATATTTAATTTATTACATCAAAATAATCACTAACTCCCTATTACGTATCAAATTCTTCTTTCCACCACGATTTTAATATCACTTTCGTTCAAAGCCTCAATTCTTTCCGATTCACCTTTTTCCATAGTAAACTACCATCCTAACTTACTAGCACAGACCTTGTCTTCCAACTCCAACCCCTACAACCCTCCCGGTCGACTCAAATAAAGATGGCCCTGGAAACATAATTTGTATTTTATCTGAGAGTGGTGTTATTGATTACTTTCTCTCCTCTTGCCATTGTAATTTTTTTTTTTTTTTTTTTTTTTAGTTCACTGTAATCAGATACCAAAATTTTATCATATTAACAGAATGTAATAAATTAATAAAAGTCGACAAAAAAATGTATTATATTTATAAATTACTAAAATGTCACATTTCTCTCTTTTTTTTCTGTCTTAACACTATTATTTCTAACGAGGGTGATATGATTTTAATTTTTAGTTTCTCAATTAACTCTCCTACTCAACAACAAATTCCAGCCATTATCGAAACGTGTTAATTCAAATAATAAACTTTACAATATTCGAATAATTATTAATTAACTAAGACAGCTATTCAAATTATTCAAATAAGAGTGCTAAGGGACAATCTACGAGAATCATTGTTTATGTAAAGGAACTTCTTTAGACAAAGTAATTCCCTAAGGCCCTAAGCGAGCATATGCACAAGACATTTCATCAGCCATAACAACAAGAAGCGAAGAAATTACTTTGAAATGTAAATCTTTCAGCTATATATTCACACATAACTCCGAACTACCCAAACAAGCATACATATGAGTGTTAATGACTTTAAATGAAGTCAGGGAAATATATCCATCTCCTACAAAGCATTAGCTTTGGTGAATAATGTTGAATTCCGCGGGCATACACACTGTGGCCTCTAACTCTCTTGCAATAAAGGATCTTATCCTGGCTATCTAAAGCCGCGAGAGGATCAGCAATTCGCAGTATTTGTGTGACAGAACTTTCCGTTTGGTTAGAAAGTCACTGACACAGGCCAATAGAGAGCAAGGTACACAAGATGCGACCCTCCATCGTAGACATAGCACTCGACTCCTGGAGGTCATATCTCAGGCCATTGTGGGGGAGAGAGACGAGGTCTTCTCCAAACCATATTATGGGGGAGGGAGGTCGAGCTTATTTATTTTAGTGGGTCCCTTCAGCTCGACAACTCCCCTCTTCCCCGACAATTTCTCTCCCTCCCTCTTTATTTTCTCTCCCTCTCTTTCCTTACTTCTGGGTGCTCCCCTTTAAAAAGAATTTTCAGGCTGGCTACTCCCGAGCAGTAGATATAAATATATAACGTATAAATTCCGCCATACACGAGAAGTTACTTTCACACATGCTACTTGGGAGCAAAAATATTTATTTCACTCTCAGAAAGTTATATAGTGTTTTAAAAATACATTTATACTTATATAAATCAAACAATTGTTATAGGACAGTAGAATTGTGAAATAAAAAATCTCGATAGATACAACCTCAGGGTAGCACACTTACTCCATTTCTGTATAAACTATTCACTGCTGACATTCCTTCTGAACCTTAAATCCTCATGGGTGTCTTATACACCATCCATCCTGATCTGGTTAAAGAAATTTGGATCCATTTGAATAAAAAAATTTTTTGTACTATACTAAATATAACAATTGGTGCATTAAAACCAAGCATTTAGTACGTAGAATTTACTTTGCGTTAGAACAAAAATGTACAAAAAAAAAAAAAAAAAGGATCTATTCCATTGAAAATTCAATCCTACTCGCAGATTCCATGTGATAAATTGGCATCATAAAACGTTACGGGTCCTCACACTTTTTTTAAGAGAGAGTTAGACTCACTTTCAACCACTTAGGATCAAGGAGGGACGAACTATCTAGAGGTTCCCGTCCTATTCTAAACATCCATGTCTTAAGACAAGCATTCACTTATAGATCAAAGATTGTCCTGGGCGGGATTTGAACCCGCAGCGTCAGGATTGTCAGACCCGAACGAATCCTATGAGCTACCCAGGCAATACAGAACACTCTTGAACCGCTCTTCGAAAATCTCTATCGAAAACAAACTAACTCTAAACAAATCTATTTTAAGCCTAATCTGAACCAACCTGCAGTAAGATGCTGTGGGGTAGTGCTAAACCTTCCAGATTTCAAAGCATTCAAATCCAAGAAGCCTCGATCAATAGTCAGAGCTTCATAATACTTTTCAAACTACACCCTTCATTGTGACTTTTGTTAAATATTTCATCTATATTCAATTCCGCATATTACACTCTAATTCATTTTAATCCCTACCTGGTAGACCTTTCCGTCGTTTAAAGAGTCCCAGGATATTCTTAGCTCCTTAACGGACAACTAAGCATAATTTAGCGAGTTTAGCTATATCCTATGGAAACTTAAATATGTACAGTTATAATAAATAAATAAATGTATATAAACATGACTATTCTCCAAAACCACCATGTCTTAATAATGAAAAGAGCTCATGTTTGTGTTATTCTTCCACAGTGAAAATCCACGAAGACAACTGGACAATACAAGACAATACCATGACTGATTACGTCAATTTGTAAGAGAACACTTTCAAACACAAAATCACTAAGATTATTTTAATCTCATGGAATGACGTATTTAACTCTTCTTATTGTTCAGAATTTTATTTATTAAAGTTTATCTCCACAAATTTACATGGTATGCTTATATATCACGAGTCCTTCGCTCACAGTCCTTACATGCCCTCTCGCTGACGCGAAGGTAATCTTCCACAAGAAAAAAATTAGTTCTTAATAACGATTGTCTCATTCCCCTCCAGTTAACTCGTAAATACTTTCGGATACAATATCTGATGATTTTTCCAGAAATAGAGTGCTTTCATAGATAAGAGTGTTTATATCTAATGTGTAATGGAAAACAAGTTAACCAATTAGATTGCAATATAGTTCATATTTTTAAGCTTGAAAATACTCATTTAAGCATTTAGAAAAAGTTTTTGAAGCAAAAACTAATACATAACTAACGAGATAAAATATCTTATTTGACAAAATAAGAATAAATCATTTCATGGAACCATAAATTAATTTTGAAAGTAAATATTTTTGCAATGCCCCAAATGGTGAACTCGAGGGGTTAATTTTACGAAGGTGGTTGTCAAGTGAAGGAGCTGGATGGCTCCGTCTTACAGACAATTATACAATTTAATTAAAGCCTGGAGCCTCCAGTGGGGTTAGAACACAAGTCGTTAGCTACAAGTACTCCTCAGAGATCTGCCACGAGACTAAGCCAGACCTCTCCTTTCTTCTCAATTAGTATACCTTCATCAGTGACCAACATTCCGATGTGTGTTGGCTGGTTTGTCTTAAGTACTTATAACGAATGTACAGGCCTTATACTATGTAAAATATATCTTTCAGATAGCTTTTGAATATCGTAAAATAGACATTTCGTTTGAGAAATACCCCCAAAAATTATGAATTATTTAAATAACTTGTCTCTTTTAAAAGGGGGAAAATATGTAAGAATGAAATATTAAATCTCCAAGATTCCAATTCAATAAGTTTCTTGTAAAATCATAATGGTGTTGAAAATAATATATTTTGAAAAATCTAATTTTTTTTAAATTTCTAATAATCGAAATTTAATTTACTGGTAACAATTGTTTTAACTTGTTAAAAAATTTAAAGGGGGTAAAAAAAAAAAAAAAAAGTATTCGTCGAACGAAATATTCGGACGTGCTTTAACTGTATACGAGCTTTAAAAGTTGAAATGTGATGTTTTATGGGAAAACTTAAGATAAATACTTACGACATATTTTTCTGAATTTTTATTTTAAATCACCTGCCATATAAAGCATTTGATATGTTTTACCTAGTAAGTACCGTTTTCTATTATCCGTTTAAAATAATGAAATAAAATTCATTGTTTGTTACAAGATGGTGAATTATTCATTTTTGATTGAAATGAGATAAGAGAAAGAGGGGGTTTGGAGGAAGACCAAAATTAATAATATTAAAATTTTAAATTTAATTTGAGCTACAAAAAGATTATTTAACTTATTAGACTTAAAGTCTAATTCTGTAAAATTTTTGTTCTATAATATT
>KZ807221.1:48109-73704 GCA_000696205.2 Oncopeltus fasciatus | reverse complement strand
TTTTTTTTTTTTTTTTTGAACTATGATGGCCAATGTAGTTGATTGCCCTTAAAAAATAGGAATAATAAAAATAAGTTCAACCTTGGCCGAAGTGATTCATCCATTTGTCTTCATGACAATTGAAGATTGCGCATATACTTGAGCGTTTAGACTAGTAGGGCATTCTGTACATAGCTTTTTACATGACATAAAGTTATTTCATTGAAAGTAGAAATTAAAAAAGTTATTTAAAAAAATAGATACATTTGAAAAGATTTTACTAAATAATTATTTCTTTGTCCCCCCACAAATATTTATTTGGTAATCAACGATCGTCGTCTTTCGCCTCCAACTGAAGCTAGATGAGGGAGGGGGGATGGTATTGTCCAGGCGAGAAGAGATTTATGCTCGTCATGACAATAATATCATCAATAAAAATGGAGACAAAGAAGTTATTACACTCAAAAATAAAGATAATCCACTCAATAAAAATTAACTAAGCTAAACAGAATAATTAATATCTTTAAAAGAATAAGCGTAAAAGCTTATATGTTCCGCTTCATCCATTTCGTCATCAGTAATTCACGATTCGTCCAGTCCAGAATATGGACGAAAGAGAGGTAATAAAATATCAGGTGGAAAAGTTGCCTCGCTTGCTTTTCAATTACGTATTAATTCCAGGGCTTTATCATGCAAATCCTACTACACTTTCAAAAGAAAAGTGAATCTACGCTTACGCTGCAACCTTGTTCTACTACTTCTTTATGTGTGTGTGTGTGTGTGTGTGTGTGTAATGTATTTTCTGATCATATATATAACTATTATCAGCAAATTAGGTAAGAGGGCTATTTATTTCATGAAGCAAATTATATGCAAGTAGTTTTTTAAAAAAAATGTATTAATGCTTCATAATTAAATTATTAGATTGTTCATTATTTGGGTTCGGTCAAGGTATATCCAAGAAATACTGTGTACCAAAAAAATGGGTATTTTTTAAATTATCTGACAAAATTTCGGCTTACATTATAAGCAATTTTCAGGACTACCATAAGTAAGTTATGAAAATGGGATCTTGGTGTCACGATGTCCCCTCTCTCCTTCATGATAGCCTTGAATACAGCTCACAATGTAAGCTGAAACGTTGGCAGATAATTTTAAAAATACGCACTTCTTTTTAGATTGTATTTTTATAATCAACCTTGACCTAACCTCTACAAAAGAACAACTAATAATAATATCTAGGGAAAAAAAAAAAAAACTCTTCATTTCTTCATGATTAAAGAGTTTAACAGGTGATTTTGAGTGCAACTGTGTTGTCTTTTAAATTCCATTAAACTTTTTCCACAATCCCCTTTGAAAAATGGTGTTGAAAAAGATACATAATATGTATCTAACAAGGAGTTAAAAAGTGGTGTTATGTGCTGATAAAAGGCTTTTGGTATGGGAAATTACCCATGCCTTTAGTCGGTGTTTTTCCTGGTGAGGTAAGAATAATGAGTGAAGACCAGAGAAAAAGCAGGCTGTTAGCTTGGCCTGAGGCTTATCTTCGGGCTTTGTCACCTGGCTCTCGGCTTAACGGCGGGCTTTGAGTCGAGGAAGAAGGGCTTAGCTTCACTTCATTACCTCTTTCCAAGGGCTCCAGCGGGAGCCTGGGTCCTCGACCGACCCTAATGGCCACTCCAGGCTTTTTATAAAGATGTCTGAGCTTCAGACCTCCTTTATGTGGCGACCGCTGAAAAGAAGCCTGAAGACCTAGTGCTTTCTCGGGACGGGAGGGACTCAACTGGAAGTCCTGATAGAACTCGTCGGATGGGCTAACACAATACCCTTCAAGCCTTTCAAATATCAATAAATTTTATTTGTATCTCAGTAAAATTTACTTCCATGTTTATATTATATACCAATAAAATTGGCCTAAAAAAAAATAGATTAGAAAACATTGCTGGAAATCTTTAGAAAAGATTTTTTAATCCAATATTACCTTGAGGCCGCTTCTTACTTATCAGATAGACAGCTTTAATTTTTTAACTATCCATTCCCTCCCCCTCCCCCAGAAAAAATTATATAGTTTACATAGATACATCATGATAGATTAATTAAAAACAAAAGGATGCTACCTTCTTAATAGAGACTTTCTTGATTTTAGTACTTAATATAAATTTAATAAATTAGTATTTTCTTTTTAGACAATTACTTTAGATTAGATTTTTTTTTAATTAAATAAGAGTAAAGAAAATAGGAAAAATTGTCATGAAGAAGGATTGGTTGGGGATTCGGTCGAGGGATTTGTATAAATAGCAATGAATTTGTAAACACAAAAGTTTTTATTATTGCCAAAGTGTCAGACTAAATTTCAGGCCGTCATCTCTGCGGTAATGTGGTAATGGAGAAAAAGAGTCTTCTGCTTAAGGATAAATAAATCATGATTGAGAATAACGTCAACTGTTTGCAGTAATAAAACTTATATGTTAATAAAGTAGTTTCTATTACACTGCACAACAAAAAAATATTTTTTTAATGTTTCCTACACTAAATTAGTCTATTTCTACTAATTTTGGGTGATAAAAACGAAAATAACATTGAAAAATTTGTATTAGCTCTGGTTTTTCAGATATACAGCACTTAATCTTAAAGAGTAGTTATACTATACGTGAAAAGTGAAAGTACAAAAAACAATATTGTTATGTTTCTTTTAGAATATTTTAAGTACAAAATTGATAAAAAAAACCATTATTCTTAGTGTTTTGACAAATAAAAGAGGTTTGTACCACCAAATTTCAATTAAGTCAATCCGATGTATTGTAAGATCGCTGTCGTTTAGCTTGTCTTTTATAAAACACTTCTGGAGCATCCTGTACTGAGCTGTCTGTACTGAGATATTTTCACATCATGTTTTAGAAGATTCCACTGTTGTAGTCTTGACCCTAACAGCTCAGCCTTTTCCTTAGACAAGCCAAGATCTCTTATAAGGTCACTCAACTCTGCTTGACTAATTCTGTGCGGATCACTAGACCTATCGCTTACATCAAAATCAGGGTCATAGGATGTAGAAGGATGGGTTGCTTCTTGTAAACAGACTTCATCACTTTCCTCTAAAATTTCATAGTTTTGGGGTGGAGAAGGGACTGGCAAATTGTCTGAGTGTGGTACAGGCCGAAGAGCAGATGGGAGATTAGGGTATTTCACCGTTCCTCTTTTCTTCATAGATAAACCTTGCTTAATGGGAGGAGTTAAGCAGAAATAACAGTCGTCTGTATGATTGGTAGGCTCACGCCAAACCATAGGTACTGCAAAAGCCATTGCCCGCTTGTTATTTTTCAGCCACTCTCGCAATATGACGGAACAAGAATTACAACATATATGAGGAGCCCATGATTTATCTTGGTCCCCAACTTTTACACCAAAATAATGTTCATAGGCAGTCTTAATGATAGGTGACATTTTACGTTTCTGAGCCTTAAATGTTATTTCACCACATATATAGCAAAAGCTATCGACAGAATTCACACACTTTCGAGGCATTTCAGATCAGCACTTAAATTAATTTAAAAATCAACTTCACACGATAATTTCAATAGCAACCACGTGCGTACAATTGACAAACTCGCAAAGGTTATGTTTACTACTTATGAACAGCTGATGAGAGGGGTGTTATGTAAACAAACATGTGTACCAACTGTTGGTGATGAAATATTTCATTTGTTGAAAACTCAATATATATATAATAGAATGATACTATATCTTGAAAAAAAGAGCTAATATATAATTTGTATGGTCATTTTCGGTTTTAACACGTGGAAATACATTAAAATCAGCTAATTTCAACCCCGAAACAAAAACTTTGTTGTTCAGTGTTATCAAATCCCACGACCGAATCCCCGATCAATCCCTCCTTGTCAAAACTAATATATTTGTTATTCATAATTATAAAATAACAAGATTGCTTTTGTAATAAAAGATTGACTAATATAACTAGATAAGAAGAATAAAGGTTGTTATTAAATATAACCAAATGGTATAAAATGTTAACTCCTCAAAAAGTTTGTCAAGATACTATCCCCAAAATAAAAATTAGTCGAATTGAGAGTTTTTGACCGTAAAAATTCCCTACTAAAAAGTATTCCATTTTAAATTTCCCTGGACCTGTATTTCTCATGTAGGCAATAAAGAATCCGTTTCTTCGTGTATGGAAAGATGTTCAAAAACTGAATTTCCTTTTTCGTCAATCCGGAAACTGACATTTACTAAACTGAATAATAATAGTATTAATGACGACATTTATCTTCCAAGCTGGTGTAAATTGTAGGTCCATTATAGGGAAAGATGGAGTGGAGGGAGCGCTCTCCTTAAAGCATAGTTAAATTTCTTCCTTAACAATCATTTATTGTAAATATATAATTGAACATAAGTGTCAGAAAATTACTTCTCACACCTATCATATTCTAAAAGCCTTTATGTTACACAAATAACAGCAAAGATATTAAAATAATAAATTTTAGTATCCCCTAAACCCTCTTTTCCTCGTAAGATTTCTACTGTAAATTAATTTTTACAAGAGTANAAGCGTGCAACTACTTGGCGAAGGGTAGGCACCCCGAATCCGCCCCAGCGATTTGTTGGCCCTTGGATCCATTTGGGCTGAGTGATTGTTATAAATACACTTTCCGGTAGATTTCAGCCCAACTTGGATTTATTTCTAAGTAATCGCCTGCCATTCACCCCCTACCCCCAAACCACCCTTCTCTTTCCCATTTATAACCCATCATTTCGGAGTTATTCAACCTTTCATTAATATAACCTTTCAATATTGAAATGAAACCAGTCCCAGAAATAAATATGATTTGATGGAATATTTCAAAATCCCCGTATTAAAATCATGGAATTCTGATTTGAGAATGTCAAAATTCTTATTTTATATTAAGTTTGTGATATTAGTACGAATCGAATTGATGGGACTAATTTTAGCCTCAAATACACTGTCAATACCTAATAACATATATATTTTCAGCGTTTCATTAAATATTTATATAATTAAGAGTACGTGACGTAATTTAATTTATAAATTGGAGAAAAATGACCGCCAAGATTTGCTCTAGACTGGCTAGGAGGAAAGAGTGGGGGAAACGTTCACCCATTGTTGATGTATTAGTAGTAGTAGTAGTAGTAGTAGATTGAAGGGCAATCAACTTCTAGGTTATTATGCCCTATAAATACCCTTTAATATGTTTACTATAAATTAGTTAATAAAAGACAGGAATCAGGATTATTTCAACCACTATAACAACCTAAATTAATGGATTTTTTTTTCAATATTATTATTATATATTTAATAAATTATAATAAATAAATTATTGTTAAATAAAATAATATCTCATTCTATAATTTAGATTTTCCAGGCTATACCTGCTTTTTTAAGAAAGTTTAACAGCCCATCCACTGTAGAGGGGTTGTTCCCAAGGCACTCCGCCATATTTCTTCCAATGCCTTCCCTAATGCAGTAATTCTGATAAACTGGGCAAACCTCTATGATATTGCAAACCTGCTGGATTGTTAGGTGAACTTGGCAGGTATTACACCTAGGCGGCAGATCTTTGTTAATTAGGTGTATATCAGTAAGGTTCGTGTGACCTCTCCGCATACGGGTCAGTATTACCTCTTCTCTTCTATTCCCACGGATGGAGGTGTTCCATTCTTTTGTGGTGTTTTTTATACTCCGCAGTTTGTTTTGTGCTGGTTCTAGCATCCATGCATTTTCCCAGTCTAGGAGTGCCATTTTCCTTAGCCAGTTTTTAAGGTCATCTGGTTCGAGGATACTTAGAGGAGGTTCGAACATACCGGCTGCTTCCTTTGCAGCTTTGTCTGCCTTTTTGTTTCCTGGAATTCCAACATGTGAGGGAAGCCAGAGAATGTTAACTGTTTTCCCTAGTATATCTACAATTTTGAGGAAGTGAGTTATTTTCAAAACCAGGGGAGTTGGCTTATCGAAATTCTTTATTCTTTGTAAACTTTGTTGATGTATTTATAAATATCTTTCATAAAAACCGATTATCTTAAAATTTCAAAGAGAACAGTTATTTTAAATTTACATTTTAATAACATGATGGTCATCTGTAAAGAATCATAACTTTCAGTCAGTCAATTTTATCAAAATTATGGTCAAAAAACAGGAACATAAATTCCTTTGCACCCCTCCCGAACTTAAGAGAAGTCAGGCATTTTTAAAGATTCTGTTATTTCAATTTGTCCCATCGACGAGTAATTGAATGAGCTCATTTGCCGAAGTAAAGTTAACCATGATTGTCAAGTCTTGGAGAGCACCATCTGGTAAATCTAATTGAGTTGGCTTGACAGTACTTTTGAGTTGGCACCAAGTGAATTGGGATTTGGAACGACTGCCAGGATAACCTTCGTCGAGGAGCAGTCCTGGAAGGTTATATGCAGTAGGGCTCGTTCCGCGGCCTCTCGTAGCGCGCTCTTCTGTCGAGTGGGTGGCCTGAAGTGGGAGCACTACAGAGAGCGGCCACATTCGAGAGCGACCGATCACCCACCGAGGGCTCCACTTCGTTTTCTAGCCCTTCCTCAATTCCAAAGAGGAAAGTCTCTCGCGTTCGAGCTACGCCAACGAAGTAGATTCGTCGTGTATCAAAAACGATGGACTTCAAAATGGACTAAACAACAAATAACTACTAATTTGAGCTTTCGTGTCGGAGAGAGAAAAACGTGTAAAAATTCAGATTAAAGACGAACCGTTAAACCTTTCAAGTTAAATTCAAACTTTCATAAAAAATGTTACACAACACAAATGCCTGAAGAATAAATTATTCGAAATGTGGCCTTCCGCTTCGATAGCTATTTCAAGAAACGGAAGGGCCATTTTTTAAATTGTCAAATATATTTTAAGGTTCTGATGAGGCGTCAAATAACGCTAAACTAGTGACTAATTTTAAAAATATAAAAAGCAAATTTGGTATTTAGACTTTTTATTGCAAACTGTTGAATGAATATGAATTCAGATGAGGTGAAGGAAGGAAAGGAGGTTTAGGGAAAATCACAAAATTTATAATTCTGATATCTCATTTTTTGAGTTACGAAAAAAGTTGGTAGGACACAATAGGCACAAAATCTAATTTTCTACAGCTTATGTTTTATATCATTAATCGTATACTCTCTTACAGAGAAATATATTTACTAAAACACACACAGACCACTATGAAAACCACATCAAAATTAAAGTAACACTGATATAACTTTATTATAAATACCCATATATATTTATAGATATTCTATATATCTATGAATTAAGTTATAATTAACTATTAAAAATTAACTTAATTATTTATTTTATATGATAAAGTTATAATTAACAACTCAAGCCTGTTATAAATTCTTTATGATATTAGATTTATGAAAATAGTTGAGACTATACAAAATGTATAAATAAAATAATAAAATAAAATTTTAACCAGTTAATTTAAATCAAAGCTGGGAAAATAACTAACCATAATCATAATGATGCTGTGAAGATAATTGCTCTGAACACAATTTATAAGTGGCAACAATTTTAATAGCTAGTGGTCGAGCATTCACAAAGCCACATGAATATAACTGAATTTCAGATATCATAGCATANAAACAATTTAATGTTATGTAAGATAGATATTTTTTTTTTTAAATTTTTATAATTCATTTTATTATACAGGTATATTATTGATACAAAAAAAAAACATTATTAGGACAAGAGCTCTTTCAAATTTTAAACTTTTTTTTCTTTCTTTTTTTATTATTATTCTACTGTAAATACTTTTAATCTTCAGTCTTAAGTATACTATGATATCATTATACCATTTTTCTTTTAGCAGTTCTTAGTATATGAGTGCTTGACTTAATGTAATATATGATATCAGTCTTATTGTAAGGTTTGTTGAGTCAAGTTCCCTGTCCAAGAGACGGCCAAAGCCCCACCCCCCGATCTCCGCCACGGCCACGCCCGGCTGCTCTCTTTGTTATGCTGTGCGTTGTAAGTAGTTTCGTAGCTCTACAGGTGAGACGCGTACACCCCCAGCCAACCAGAGAAACAAGTTTAACCTATAAAAATTACTTTTCAGTCCCCGTTTCCCCGACCTGGATCTCTTTTTCTTTTAATTTAATTAAACTTGTACTTTTGTACACTTTTTTAAAGAAATTTTAATATTTTTAAATCAGAAATTTACTAAAGTTAGCTTTGACTCTAATGTTGTGATGGTGAGTGTGCGAATCTTTGAGAAGAACTGAAGACACAAGGAAAAATACAGAGAAATTTCGAGTTGAGAGACAGGTGGAACACAACCTTGTTCCCATGTTCAATGTAGCGCCTTATAATAATAAGAATAAAATCAGTTCCTTATCAATATAAGGCGAAATTCCTTATCATAAAGGAATTTCGCTCAAGAGAGAACTGTACACAGCGAATGAACTACATATCCACCAGTCAGACATAAATCTGAAACTGAGATAAATCGTCCTCCGTGTGTGTGTTTGTTAGGGCTGGTTGGTAGAGAGTTATCCAGATTTCTTCCTCGCGAGAGGAAGGCCTAGGCTCCGGGGGCGAGAGACAGTAAACCGCTGCCGAGAACTAATATTTGTTGTGGACAGGGTGGAGTGTCCCTCCATTCCCGTCCTGCGCAGACTTCTCATATGCCGGAGAGATTTCTACCTCCTTTGGAGTGCAATCTTAGGGCTGGAGTGCTTGTTTACAAAGAATGCCCCCTTCGCAACACAGATAGACTTATCTCCCGTCTTTCATTGATATTGGCAAGTACTCGGATATCTCACTTACATATGTAAATAACTTCCTCGACAAGCACCTTTCAAAAAAATGTTATAGTACATAAACGTTAGAAAATTATATTTGACATCTATTAAGATCTACAAACTTCTCCATAATTCAAATAACAACGAAGACATTACTATCAAAATTTAGTGTATTTATATTAATCTCCTTCCCACTTACCTGTTTTCAACAGCAAATGAGTTCCTTGAAAAATTTTCCTACTAAAAGCCTACTTTTTTTTTGGTTTGGTTCTTATATTTTGAAGAAAAGATGCCCAAGATTCGTAATTACATTTATGAATATCTTACTTAATATGTGTTTATTTTATTAATACTATAGAATTACATATTACATATATTTTGATTAATATATTAATTTATTTTTTGTAACGCTAATAATTATGAAAATATGGAAATTCAGATAAAAGTCCCGCCCCCTCTATCTTGACAAATTTTAACCAATATTGAACTCTGAAAACGAGGGGGAGGAGACCCCCTTAATACCTAATTCATTTTCTTTATTTTAAAAATTGTGGATACTAAACCGTTTACATACATATTTGATATTTTTTTTCTTAATTGAATTAGTTGACTGTCGAGCTTTATAAGGAAATGTTTGTCAACTGATTTGTGAACAAACATTTTTTTAATGAGAAGATAGTCAGGAATTCAGTCTTGGTTTACCAGGTCAGGAAAATTGAGTGGTAGGTGTGAGATTCCTGCTCTACGGTAACTAAATTAATCTATCTCCCCATCACTTCATTTGTCCTGATGAAGCCCTGAAAATAATGGCGAAAATTTAAAAATAAAGTTTTTGTTTACAAATCAGTTATAATTTTTCAGTTCCTTTCCTTTTACTAATATATCCACGTGTGGGGCCCCCCTGGGTAGGCCTGGGCAAAGCTATATCTACGATTAGGCACCTTATCAGTGCTTTACTTTTATTTCTAAGTATATCCATGGAAGACATTTGAAGAGAAAAATAAATAGTATTATAAAAGACAGTGATGAATGTTCAAAGACGAATGCATTATACGGTTATGGAAGCTGTGGGTATAAACATATCGATAGTAGTGTAGAACAGACGATGAAAATATTGGTACATGGCTTCTGCTATTCTGCAAACATCGTCTCTGTCCACAAAACACTGGAGCCTGAAGACTTCAATATTCCACAATTAAACAAGGGAGCACAATCAACAAATATCAATAGGCGTACGAAAATTTGTTTGATTAAATTCTAATACATTGGCGCACGAAGCCGGCATCAAACATGATGTTATTTGCTTTCAACTTATACTGATATTGGACTGACAGTAATTGGAACCAGGCAGGTATATTGCACAAGAGTAGGTGCTTAACTAAACATTCCTGTATGTAAACAAGGCACCATGCTTACTAAGCATAGGGGGGAGGGGTTAGGGAAGTTGAGTATTCTTTAATTTAATATATACTAATCCATAACTATAAAATTCTGAATGATATCCGAAACGCTGGAAAAAGTTATTCTAATCTGAATGGATCCTGCCTAATAAATATTTATTCAAAATTTCCATCATTATCATCAATAAGGCAATACCTAATTTTAATAGGTTACTCTTTTTAAAAATTTGATTTTCTTAAAGTAATTTTTAAAAACATAATTATAAGAGAAAGAGAAGTTTTTTGTTTTACTTTTTTTGGGGGGAGGGGGGGTTACTGCAAAGTAATCTTCACAGGTTAGGCTAGAGCGCATACTGACAAATGCATACATAACTGTATGCGCTCAAGCATTTTAGAGGAAAAAAACAATCTCAAAATTCGATCTTCTTTTTGCGAATCGCTTAATGAGTTCTAGAACTTGAAATCAGTTGGAGGGAGAACAATATCTTAACTTAAAATCTATATATTTTCTAAAATTAATTTTAATAAATAGTTATACCTTGTTTAAAATGAAATTGTCTAACATTTATGTCCTACAACAATTTTATAAAAACTCATATAAAGGAAAATATTTGAAAATGTAATTTTGCGAGTTTGGTAAGTTTGGGGGTTTGTAATAAATAAAAAAACCAAATACAGTATTTGAGTTTGTTCTTCCAAATTGTTGTATTAATTAATTTGTTACTAAAATTTGGCAAAAAGAAGGAGGTTCAGAGGGAGACTAAAATTTATAATAGCAGCATCTGTATTATAATTAGAGTAATCAAAAAGTCTAAAAGATAATAGGTGTAAACTTTATGTAAATGGCATTTATTTTTTAAAATTTAAAACATTTATTAAGTTAGGTAAATAAGAATGAAACTACAATAATTAAGCCCGTGTCCTACTCTTGATATCTAATGATGATATCTATTATTATCTATGTCCATCTCGTAGGAAATCTGCTTGAATACGCAGCTCATTCGTGTTGGACTTTTTCTTTTAAAAGACAGATTTAATATTTGTTAATGTATCTATTAATAGATACATAGGTAGCATCACCAGCTTGTTTTATAATGTCGTATGAGGTTTACGGTAAGATATGGGTACCCATCATATTTTATATATCAAATCCTTCGAACTCTTATTCAGTTTTAAACGTTATTCCTTTAATTATCTAAAACATGTATAACTATAGAGTATTACACATTGGATGATAAGACTTTATCATATAACAACACAAAGCAGGAATTAATGTATTAAAAAAAAAAAAAATGCATGTTTTCCAAGTGAAAAATAACCCGATTTTCAAGCTAGAGTAGAGGATTTTTTTTTTCTTTTGAAAATCAGAGTCGCAGTGCAGACAGATATCGGGAGTTTAATTCATCACTTGTCAAGACGGCTTTAATGAACGGCCCTCCATCACATTTGCCGGCCAGGGGGCGAAAACCATTCCCTGGCCCATTTATTTTTTCGTGCAAATTATGTCACCTGCTCACCAGTCTGTCGCTATTTGGAAGATAGTGTAGTCTACTGTAATTATAAGTATTTCTATTCGTCTTCATTGGTTTGCAGAAATCAATGAAGACGGATAATATAAGGTATGATATTTCTATATTCATTTGTAGTGACAATAACCCATTATATTATTTACATAAGTATTTCTTATTAAAATGTGACTTTTCTAGCAGGGTTTTGTTCTACAAGAATAGAATTATGGTAATGGTGAGAAAAAAGGATTATATACATACATATATATATATATGAGTGTATGTGTTTTAACATGCAGAAACTGAACTCAGTATCTATGGTTTCTTGTAGTAACCAAAAAGATGAGATATAGCTAAAAAAGAGTTGAAGGAGAGGAAATGAGTTTTAAATTAGATGCAAATTAATAATTTGAATACTNAGCATCCATTTCACGCAGTAAGTAAATAAAATAACAATTCTTCTAACAGTGAAATTTAGGGAGAATTAAGTTTCAGAAGTAAGTCGCATAGAAACTGCATATAATAATCGAATTTCTTAGTAAATAAACGTTTTTATTCGTAAATACTTCTTCATTCATGTAAACTCTCACTCACTAGTCAGATTTTGCTCAATCATTATGTCATGTTTTTTTTTCCTGTACTTAAAAGCGCAAAGCAAAATTTTTTAAAAGTAAAAAAAAACATTTCTGCCTCTTAAACGTTAAAGAAAAACTTTGGGTTTAAGTTAACCCCTCTTCTGATTGTTAAATTTTGTAGTCAAGTCCTAAATGAATTTTTTGAATTTTTTTTTTTTCTAAATAAACAAATATTTGTTCATTTTCATTGAACTAATCTGAAAGTTACATTTGGAATACTTTTTGACTTGAAGCGTCTAATGTTTCACAATACGGCTAGGTTTTGCTCAATGACGAACTAACTCTACGTTTTTCAACAATTAATGATAGATTATCTTAGGGAATAGAATAAAAAAATCTTTCTGTCCCAGCCAGGACTCGAACCTGGATCATATTCTATCCCCTCTCATTAATTGCTTAAAATTTACGTGGGATAATAAACCACAACCAAATTAATATTTACAAAGAAAAATTAAAAAAGTAAATAACGAGAGTCGACAAATAGCTAGACAATGTCAGCTCCTTCCAGCATAAGACTATGTAATCGTCTTTCTCGAGGGTTAGGCACTCGCTAGTGAGTTGGGAATTTAATAAGTTATCTGGCCTGGCTTGTCCCGGTGGTTTAATGGAAACATTCCAGCAAGGCAAGCAGGAGATCCAGGTTCAAGTCCTGGCTGGGACAGATAGATTTTTTTATTCTATTCCCTAAGATAATCTATCATTAATTGTGTAAAAACGTAGGGTTAGTTCGTCGAACCTGGATCTTATTCTATTCCCTCTCATTAATTGTTTAAAATTTACGTGGGATAATAAACCACAACCAAATTAATATTTATAACTCTACGTTTATGCATTTAAAAGGGACATACCATTTTTCATTGAGAAAAACGGCTTGTAACCGAGCGTTGGCAGACAAATTCTCACTCAATATGTATATGTGTGTTTGTACTTGCGCACACATTTTAGTGATTAGCTTCTGTTGTGTCTAGTAGATAGAAATGGAGAGAACATCGGAAGAAATTACAAATAAATTTGACAAGAGACCAACTTTAATAGCATTTTCTTTGAGGTTATTGTTTAGGTTTACAATTATTAGATCAATTGGATCATGTTACAAACATAAAGAAAAGAAATGTTTGTAAAGGCAATCAGATAAGATAACGTCAAAACATTTATATGGAATAAAGTAAGTTAAAGTAAAATTGTATTTATTTATAAAACGCATATTAATAAAATTACATTTATATTTATAGATAGTTTTATAAATAAATCTTATACTATTATTTTCTGCACCTATTATCCCGCAAAACTTTTGTGCAACACTAATAATAATAAAGATCTTAACAACTTTGGTCAGTTATAAAATTTTTCTAAGAATTTCAATTTAAATATTAATTTTCGAATTTGGTTCCTACGTTGAAAAATAAAAGTAGGTCCACTCAAACTTCAAACTTGCACTCATTATGTATTGTTCATAAAACTTTATAAAATAAGAATGTCAGAAATTAAAATTTTCACTAATTATTAGTTGAAATTTATGTTCGTAACTCCAACCAAAAACAAGCTAAAATACCGAATTTATTCATTTCAAAAATTGCTATTTATTAATACATTTATTTTTAAAGAATATATTAAAAACCGCTTCATGTTTCCAAGGAGAAAGCATTTTTTCCGCGAGCAGTTCCAGTTGCTTACAACATGGCAAGTCTTGCATTAAAACTTTCAAGTAAACTTTGCTTTTAAGGCATTTGAACTTCAATTTCAATTAGAACATCCATTAGCTAAGCAAGTAATTTCTTCAGCGACACTTTCATTCGTCAATCTAGAAGGCCTTTAATGATTTACTTTCAGAAAGTAGGAAGGTCACGTTTAAATTGTGATATAAAGGCGAATTTCTTTAAAAGCAAACACATGAATTTTCTTATATATAATTATAATTTGATATGTTTTGAAATATTTAATAATAAGCAAATATATTATTTAAGAAATAGTTTTTGAAAGCGTAAATTTATACTTTAAAAACTGTTATTAATTGACAAATGAGAAGTTTTACATTTTTTTTTTTTTTTTTTTTTAAGCTACAAGAAACAAACTATCTATCAGGTATTGGTCTGAGTCTAGATTGTTATAAAAGACTCCATTTCGCAAGTCTTCTTCAGTTACAGCTTGCATTTAGTATTTAAAAAAAAATTAATTGCATAGAAATTTATTTCCAAAAATCTAATGTTCAAGAACAATTTTATTACGGTATATTTTTCTTAGGGGACTACTGTCTATCACTGAAAACAAATCTTATGGTGAGGGCATTCACAGACTTATCACTTGTTGTTCAATGGTCATTAGTGGCTCTTTGGGCAATGGTTTTGGGCTTTTGGGAATTTTAAATTTCTAGAACAATGTCTCCCTTTTCACGTGCATTTAGAACCCCAGGTTAGCCTCGAGGGTTCAAAATGAACATTTTCATACTTTTTCACCTCTTCTGACAGTAACTAGGTTAATTTCAGTTACCCTATTTGTTTACAAGCTCATATGGTCTGCACTGATGAAAAACTATCTTTCATTACCAATATAAGGTTTAAAAATTTACCGGAAGTAATATATAAAGTTTAAAATATGTAATGGAAACACTCCGCATCAAAAATAATGACCCATAATGATTAAATAATTAATTTGCACGTTATAAAATAATAAATAATTAATGAGAGGGAACAGAAAATAAAAAACTATCTGTCCTCGCCAGGAATCGAACCTGGATCTCTTGCTATCCGGGCCTCGCGNTTTATAAAACGTTTATTTATTTATTACATTCTGTTAAATTAAAACATTTTTTAATTTGATCACCACAATGAAAAAAAGACTTTTAATGTCAATCACATAAGGAGAGAAGGTGACCAATGACACCACTCTCAAATTATTTGCAGACTATGTCCCCAGGAGGTAACGGGGCCATCTTCGTTTGAGTCGACTGGGAGGGTTGTTGGGGATGGAGTTGGAAGTCATGGTCTGTGCTAGTGGCTCACTACTTATAGAAGTAATCTTCAGCTCATTTTTTTATTTTTTGAATAATTAAAAATTTTATAAGAATTTTAAATGAAACAAAAATAAAACTTGATTAGTAAACATGTTTTACCCTTTGCATAGATATAGATTGAAAGATCATTATAATTATCAGAACTTATTTCTTTCAATCTTAGAGTTATGTCTTCCCACACAGCTCCAGCACATTGGAATTCAGTCCCACAGCGACTCCGTAGGGCGGTCAGCAGGAGCTGAGATTCGGTAGGAAATTCGGCCTCCAAGGAGGTCGGACAATGAGATAAGGGAAGGGTACGGTTTCCATTAGACCACCTAGCCTTCGGTAAATATTGACCGAATCGTTCACAACCGCAAGCACTGCTGGGATTAGCAGCCGGCTCCTAACCTGTAATCCCCCTCCCTTCTGATCGGATTACACTATAACTGCCTCCCCTGCAGAAATTCCACCCCTAAGTAGACTTATATAAGCCAATTGCTTATTGCTTTCGCTTGATTTATATGCATACAATTATTTAATTTTGATAACTTAAATCATTTATTTTAAACTCTTTCAATAGTTCAAATCTCAAAAATTGTTACAGTAATAAAAATTAGTGGATACTGGTCCATGGATCAATGATAAATCATAGGGAATTCCTTTACTTTTGAATTATAAGTTGATGGCTGTCGAGTTTTGAAGGTCTGCATACTTTCAGCCGCCACGACAGTCTTCGACATATTATAATTAAACCAATGAAATGATATATTATTTATTAAGCTGAGGTTATAATTAGTGAATTTATATACGGTAATATTACAAATGTATTGATTGTGGTTTGGTTGGCCGTCGAGTATAATGCTAGAAAAATTAGTCACCGTTTCGGCCAGGATCAGAAATATAATACTCCAAAATTATTGGATGATTATATCATTATTATTAACTTCTTAGACATCATCAGGACGACAATGATGTCTGGAGAGATCTCCGAGGGAGGTTTATGGTCACATGTCAGAGTGCTGAACTAAACTTTTTAACCAGTTTAGTTCTGTAATCTGAGATTTACAAATAATGTATTTTTTCATATTTGTAAAGTATAATTTTCAGTTTATCTCTCTCATTTAACATACCACATCTCTGTCTGTTTATTATAATTTGTAATTCTATAAGTGTAATAGTATTTAGTTTATTTTAGCCCTTATGATGACTTACAAGTTAAATCGGAACGTCGGGAACAATATTACACAATAAGTTTGGAGTATTTTATTTTTTTGATCCTGGCCGAAACCCTGACTAATTTCTTCAGTTAAAAAAAAATCCATGTTTTGCCTAACTTATTGTAAATTTGAGGAGTGGGATGTTCACATTCTTTGACTAAGCGTTATTTAGTTTGTATTTCTTTTTGCAATGTTCTGACGTACAAATATGGAAAGTGGCGGAGGGGTGGGGGGTGATTCGTGGATATTTTCCCATTGGTCGTACAGAGGGGACCATTGTAGGCCGGAACGTTTGCCGCGAGCGACAGGACACAGCGTCGAAGCCTAACGCGGCGTAATGGCGGTTCAGGCGTAGCGTCGAGGAGCACGGATCGCGGATCAAAGAGAACGAATGGCGGAGACAGTCCACTGCTGACATCTCGCTCGGCTAATTCCGCCGACGACCGTACAAAATCGTGCACGTGGTACCTCTCCATTACTGAAACTTGTATGCGATGTAGGCCGAAGATGGCTATGACCAGGATAGCGTCAAGATGTCTCAAATCACCTGTTGCAGGCATATCACTTTCTGTGAGAACCATCACTTCATTCAGTAAGGAACTGCCCCATCAGCGATTCAAAGTACAAAAATATCTGTCAGTAATTTAAATTTCCTCCAAATGTCAAAACACACACCCTTCTTTTTTAATAAACTCGCGGACCCGGCTTACTTCTTTTTGCCAATTTTTTTTTTTTTTTTTAAGGCGTTGCTTGCCTTAAGCAAACATTAGTGTTGTATTATCACACGATTTAAATAGAGCTTTAAAACATGGTAATTATATACCACCTGGATTTTTAAATCTCTCTTTTACAACTCTCATTCTCTTTTCAGCCCTGAAGAAGCCATCACATGATGTGCGAAAACTCGGCAAATAACCATAACTTGACACGGTCCAACCCGGAAGAAGAAACGGTAAATAGAGCTTTTAACGGAATTTACGGCCTTTAAATAAAAATTCATCGAATACCTATCATAAAGTTTTTTCACAGTATAATTTACATATAGTGTAGATATGGGCTCAATCAAAAAAGAAAACATACATTTAAGGCGAATTGTCATTGGTGGTGCAATATGAAAATTTGATTTTGCCACGCCCCTCCGCCCGCTGACCGAAAATCAAAAATCAGACTTCACTGTGTCACCCGCCTGAATATTCTGAGGATTCCCTGAAAATTTCATCAAAATCGGCCCAACCGTTTTAAAGTTATATACATATAGATTTGTCAACACTTGCACCATTGGTTTCAGATTTCCTATGCAAATTTTACTAACATTTTATAATTTTGCGATGCTTAATCTCGAGTCCCCCCCTTGCTATTCCAGGTGATATATGTGTTTTTATTCGAAAGTAATATAGAAAACCCAAAATAAAACTGAAATATAAAGCATATTTAGCAGAAGTGAGTACTTCCCTGAGGGGTGTGGGCCAAATGAAACAACCACATACCAAGCTCGATGTTTAATTTGTTGCCGGCTGTCAACGAACGTCAAATGAGAAGGCCTTTGACTGATAGCGTTTGTTGAACGTGTCGTCTCCGAGTTTTAATATCCACCCCACCGGCTTGCCTCTCTCATCCATGACGTATGAGAGGTACAGCCTTTGATGCTAAGCGTAGTTTCGTGCAGACCTTCCCCCGGAAAAAATTAAAAAAATTCCTACGATTATGTAATTAGTTTTTACTAGTCAAAATGAAATATAAATTTAACAATATTATTTCAAACCTAAAAAAAAAAAAAAAAGTACTAGAAAAATGTTTTAGGCAGATAATAATTATAAAACCAAAATATTTAGAACACACGCTTTTTTTTTCTTTGTTGTACAGGAAAGAAATTATTCTCACTAAGGATTTTCCCTTTGGATTTTCGTCACTATTCCAAACTTTGCAAAATTTGTTTTGTTCACTGATAAGCCTTATCAAGACATTATATCTCAAGAACCTGAGGAATTAGGGTCCATATGTGAAAGGTATATATTTAAAAACATATATTACTAACTATATATATTAAATATATATTACTAACTGTTAAAATGATATTGAATTAGTGAAACATTAAGCATCCATTTCACGCAGTAAGTAAATAAAATAACAATTCTTCTAACAGTGAAATTTAGGGAGAATTAAGTTTCAGAAGTACGTCGCATAGAAACTGCATATAATAATCGAATTTCTTAGTAAATAAACGTTTTTATTCGTAAATACTTCCTCATTCATGTAAACTCTCACTCACTAGTCAGATTTTGCTCAATCATTATTTCATGTTTTTTTTTCCTGTACTTAAAAGCGCAAAGCAAAATTTTTTAAAAGTAAAAAAAAACATTTCTGCCTCTTAAACGTTAAAGAAAAACTTTGGGTTCAAGTTAACCCCTCTTCTGATTGTTAAATTTTGTAGTCAAGTCCTAAATGAATTTTTTGAATTTTTTTTTTTTCTAAATAAACAAATATTTGTTCATTTTCATTGAACTAATCTGAAAGTTACATTTGGAATACTTTTTGACTTGAAGCGTCTAATGTTTCACAATACGGCTAGGTTTTGCTCAATGACGAACTAACTCTACGTTTTTCAACAATTAATGATAGATTATCTTAGGGAATAGAATAAAAAAATCTTTCTGTCCCAGCCAGGACTCGAACCTGGATCATATTCTATCCCCTCTCATTAATTGCTTAAAATTTACGTGGGATAATAAACCACAACCAAATTAATATTTACAAAGAAAAATTAAAAAAGTAAATAACGAGAGTCGACAAATAGCTAGACAATGTCAGCTCCTTCCAGCATAAGACTATGTAATCGTCTTTCTCGAGGGTTAGGCACTCGCTAGTGAGTTGGGAATTTAATAAGTTATCTGGCCTGGCTTGTCCCGGTGGTTTAATGGAAACATTCCAGCAAGGCGAGCAGGAGATCCAGGTTCAAGTCCTGGCTGGGACAGATAGATTTTTTTATTCTATTCCCTAAGATAATCTATCATTAATTGTGTAAAAACGTAGGGTTAGTTCGTCGAACCTGGATCTTATTCTATTCCCTCTCATTAATTGTTTAAAATTTACATGGGATAAAAAACCACAACCAAATAAAATATTTAAAAAACTTTAACTGGTAGTCAGTCACATGAATCAAAACTGTAATTTAATGATTTTCATTTTAAAAATATATAAAATGTATACCAACTCAATTATTACACATATTAGATCATTTGACCTCAAAAGAAAGAGAGTTTAAAAAAAGTATTGCCCTATGTACACAATTTTCTCAAGTAAATTAAAGCACCAAAACTTAAAAGCATAAACATTCTGAAAAACAGTAATAAAAGTATTTCTAACACATTTTGATAATAGTATTACATTTTTTAATTTCCATTAACCATAAACATCCCTCTTTTAATACCTAAAATAAGTATATGGTATGATTGGAATAAGTAAGATAGAACACATTGAGATATATCTCAACCAAATGCATAATTTTTATAACAAAATACTGATGCTGATGTTTAATAGAAGTTACTGAAAGAGGGAACAAAAAATACAATTCTGATTGGTAAAATGGACTTATCATAACAGGAAAAAGTATGGTTTAATAATCAAGCTATGATTATAATTGCATTTCTGAAGTTCGTAAAGGTCTAGGCAAAACATATTTTTATCCTAATCATCATAACACTAGTAATAGCCTCCACAATAAACTAAAAATTATAACTTGAAAAACTTTATAGATTTTTTAACAAAGTACTCAAACATCTTTTACAAATTAGACATCGTTCTGTATTTTTATATGCCTTAAGCTCTTTACAACTGCAGTCTACATAATATTCTGATAAAGGTTTTAAGGCAGCATAATGATGTATTATCTTTACATATTTCAAATGAATATGGCCATATGATTCTGAAATCTCATTTTGTATTACATACTAATAGTAACTTTGGCAAGGGGTGTACTGTTTTATAATGTCAATCCAATAAGATAATACAGAATCAATAAAGAATAAAGAAGCCATTAATNAATTTGACAAGAGACCAACTTTAATAGCATTTTCTTTGAGGTTATTGTTTAGGTTTACAATTATTAGATCAATTGGATCATGTTACAAACATAAAGAAAAGAAATGTTTGTAAAGGCAATCAGATAAGATAACGTCAAAACATTTATATGGAATAAAGTAGAAAAACTCATTCCCAAAGTACCTCCAGATTCGAGATGAAAGACTCGACAAAAGACAGAACAAAGATCCTCTGCACAGAAAAGAAATGTTTGAGGGGTGGGGGGTCCAACATCCCCCCTCCCTTTATCGGCGGCCCCCTTTCATTTATCTCCCGGCTTCGATCTCTCTCGGAGAGAAGTAAGACACAGAGGGGCTTAGCGGGGAAGATACACGAGGATAGAGCGACTTAAGGAGACCAAAGCTATCGACAAAGCAGGGGGGAGGGGGCGAGAGAAAACAAATTTAAACCTCTCTCTCTCTCAGTTCAAAGATATCTTACAACATCCCAGAATTAAAATACAATTCATTTATTCTCGGCGAACGAGTCCACAATATGACGAGAATGATCGAAGATTCTTTGTCTTTATGATTATTACCAAATCTGCCACATGCTGTAGATGCGTAAACTAGGACAGTTCCTCAGTATCGTAGTTTCTACTATATATTTTATTTATGTACAAAATCCAAACATAAAAATACATAAATAAAAGTCTGACACGCGAGAGCTGTATAATATAAGAAGATTTCCCAACTATCATTACGGAGGATATAATGGAGAAAAAACTGATAAAACGGCATTGAAAGACAAAATAAACAATTCTGGTCGAAGATAATGTAGGAGACACTCAACCATTCCAGTTAGTTTTTGAATATTTTATTATTATTTATATAAAGGTGTCATTGGTCACCTTCTCTCCTCATGTGACTTTCATTAATGTCATTTTTTTTTATTACTATTCATTGTAAACAAATTACAAAATGTTTTTATTTATTTTTAACAGAATGTAATATGTAAATAAAGGTTATACAAAAATTATTTATAAATATGTTGTAGAAAAAATGATGAAATTAAAGCTTGTTTATGTTCTGTTTCATTTTATTTACAACGCTAAAAATAACTAAAATATTATTGTTTAAAAGGAGAGTATGTTGACCGTAGATATTATTCTTAGATGATTTTAGTTGGGCTCGGTCAAGGTTGATCCAAAAAACACAAATTTAAAAAATGTATTTTTTAATAAAGGATTATCTGCCAACGTTTCGGCTTACAACGTTTGAAAAAAAGAAGGGTAATTAACCAATTCTGGTTCTTCATTTTTAAAACTGTGAACGAATAGTGATATACATACATACAAAATTTTAAACGAACCATAATATTAGATTCCCCTGTGTGGGAGTAAAGGATTGATGAAATTTTTCAAAGTTAGCGTTTTGTAAACAACATTAAAAGCTAGATTTCTTAAATGGAAAATCTGTTAAAAGTAAAATGTTAATAGTTAACAAAATATGTTACAGAAGTGTTTATTTATGAATCACGACTCACTCGAGAATGAATAATGGTACGCCCTCAGAAATCCTCGTGGTTGTAAAGAACCTAAGCACAGAAAGAAAAACTTGACAGTGCACTGAGATTATTAAAATTTAAGTAGTATTGGCTATGGAGTCTAGCCCAATGGGAAACCACAATTCCACCAAGCTTCCTGTAAAAAAATAAACAATACATTTATAGTAAAAATATATTTATGTTCCAATAACTTTTAAAAATCAATAAGAACTATATTAAAAATCTAGTATATGATTGATTCTTCTCATCTATTCTTATCACCATTCTTAGGCTAAGGTCAGCTTTAGATCCAAACTATTTTTTCTATTGTCTTTTTCACAAAGTACGAAATCAAATTTGTCATATACTATCATTACATACTAATTTTACGCACAGAATTTCTGGAGGAAGTATAATTTCATATGAAAATTTTATTTCTCAAAAACATGCATAAGATAGGAAATCGCCGGCATAATCCTCCGCAAATCTTAGAAGAAAAAATAAGACACTGAAGACGTAAAAAAAAAAGGTCTGAAGGCTTTAGTTTTCAAATTAAACTTGGAGGCTCTTGAGAGTGAGTATACTGCTCTGAGTTCTGATGATATCCCTGAACTTCCTTTGTCTAATTTTACACTTGAATTGGTTACTCTTTTTTTTATGTACCTCTCAGGTAAGTTTCTAACTTTACAATACTAATTTAATAGCAGGGGTATAAGATACGCCAGACCTGGGAAAAGGAAGCTCAGTTGGTGTAACAGTTATTTTCTAACTTCGAGGACTTAAAGGAACGTTTATAAATGTTTTAATTTAAAATTACATTTACTATTTGTTTATATACACGGAGCTTCTTTTAATGTTTAATTCCATTTATTTGAACAATTAGAAATTACTAACCTTTCTGTGATTATGAATTTTTTCGTTCTTTTTTCTCAATATTTAGAAATACTTAGTATATGTTATTAATCAATAACAATTAAATAAGGAAGTAATAAGTAGGAATGAAAATATTTACCTGTATTGTGCCATTATATTTTCAAAATATAGAAGTAACTTTATAAAATTCACTTTAAATTGAATTATACAAAATTCCATCACTTTCCTATCCACAATTTCCTATGAAATTTAGGAATGACTAATGTACTAAACGATTAATGATTTATTCTTCCTGTAAGTAGAGTATCTCATTCTTTAACCAGCTTTTATGTCATTTTTCTACAGAAAAAACTTAAATAATTATGCTTCCGCACATACGAAAATTTAAGTTTACGAGTGCCAACAGACAAAAGACACAAACATATACACATATAAATATTAAATACCCCCCTTCACACTTATTTCACATCCGTCGGTACTAAAATTATTTATAACAAAATGACAAAAAGAAAACCTTTTAATAAATTGAAACAACTAGTTAATCTTCCTGTATATAAGATAATGAATTTTAAAATGAATTTAAAAATAGTATTTATGGTGTTAATTTTATCATACGAATACAGAAATATCTACATATTTTAGAGGTATCAAATTGAAGTATGGTCATGTCCAAAGGTCGGAAAATACAAAAGGTCCAAATTTGAGAATTTTGATTGAGTCTTAGGAAATTCAAATACAAATAAACGATTCAACCAGTTTGTTTTTAAAATTGTCTTCAAAAGTTAAATCCAGAAACTGAATTTTTTTAAAACATTACATTCCAATCTACACGTGCCAGTTAAGATTAGAGTTTTATACTATAATATAATTTATAATAATATATAAACAATTACTAACAGATATAAACGCAACATTAATAGTGCTCCATGAGTATTGAATCTGATCATTTGGCTATTCACACTCTTCATATGTCACAACCATTACATTGAGAGAAAAAATCATTATTTTTATAATGAAAAGTTTTCATAAAACATTGAAAATTTTAATACTAAATTATTACAGATGAACAATATTTACCGTTAAAAATAAAGGGTCTATACACGGCATTGTTAATTTTCATGAGGAAGTTGAATTCTGCGAAGTAATTTCGAAGGCTTCATTTGGCGCAAAAGGATCCCTACAACAGTCTAATTTGAGGATGTTACAAAGGGATTAAGAATAGGTTGACGTTGGGATATTCGGGAGAGGAAGAGGATATAATTGCGAGACATTAATAAAATGTAGGAAGGGCTGACAAGGAAGCGCCTGATCCTGACATAGGGCTTAATTGAGGGTATAATCCTGGAGAAAGGATTGTCTCATGCATTAGCTCCTGCCTGGGGGGCGAGTGGCTTGGCCCTGCACAAAGGTCTACCGCCAGAACGAGCGTAATCCCACACTACCTTCAAGAGCTTCACATTGGACGAGAGCTGGAATTAGCAAACAGTGCAACGAGCAACGTGCACGAGGAGTTCCAGGCATGTCAATGACCCCCCTTCCTCCAAGCCACCATCTTCTTCCATCTACTTCACTTTCGTCCTTATGTGAATCTCCTTCATATCTGAAGTGGGATAGTAGCCACACCCACATCCCACAACTCACTTATCAAGACTATTTTTCCTTTATTATTTCTGTGGGTTTTAAAGCTATATTCTTATATTAGTAGATGTTTGTTTGTTTTTAATTCGGTCAAGGTAGATCCATTAAAAACAATTTTTAAAAATATTGTATTTTTAAATTATCTACCAATGTTTTGGCTTACATTGTAAGCCCTTTTCAGGGCTATCATGAAGACGGGAGGAGATGTAGTGTCACCTGGATCCCATATTCATGACTGAACGAAAGCTTATCATGAATTTATGATAGCCCTGAAGATGGCTTAAAATGTAAGCTAAAACGTTGGCAGATTATTAAAAAAATTCAATTTTTAAATTGTATTTTTTGGATCCACCGAACCACAAGAAAAAAAGATCTACTACGTAATAATCTCTACGGTCAAAACTCTCCAATTGGTAGTATTTTATTTTTAATGAAAGATGGAAAATCTGATTAGCTTATGCAGCTTTTTCGTGTCTGACTTTTATTTGTTTCTTAGTTATATTATATNTACCAGAGGAAATGTGTCATATGAATACAATGATATTAATTAATTAATAACAGCCTGCAAAAAGGGCATCTAATTAAAAGCAGAGAATTAATCCTTAACACAATTAATATTATATTAAATACCTGTATTAAAAATAAAATGAAAAGTTAATAAGATATAATTTAAAACTGAGAACAGAAGAAAGACGATTCCTCTGTTCAATTAAGCCCTTTGCTGAATTATAATGAGGAAGATAAGCTTGAAGGATATAATTAATTATGTATTATTCTCTCTTGTAAATGAAGAAAGATGGCTGTATTATATTTATTTGAGAAATATTTCAAGTAGGCTTCATTATCATTCAACTACCTTCCTAACAAATTTATGTTCACACCTGCCTCTTGAATCCGTAAATATTGAAATTATCCATCCTGAGCTAATAACTCCTTGTTACTTTTAAAAATTGTATTAAGTGTAGATTTCATTCTTATTAATTTTTAATACATATAAATAT
>KZ807221.1:35116-47636 GCA_000696205.2 Oncopeltus fasciatus | reverse complement strand
TGCATAATGATTGACTAGAGCGATGATGTTTAAATTGATGTAAAGTTATTAAATTTGGAATCCAGACAGCAGCAAAATGAAAAATAAAAAGTAATAATTTGCTTTACTTTATAAAAACGATTTTACTAGGAGCAATGTAAAGATTGAGCCAATTTAAAAATAAATTTATTTGCATTAAATGCATCAGGTCTTTATTAAGACTGTGTTACTTAAACATCCGTAGCTAAAGAACGTTTTCCTTTCTTCCTTCTGTTGTTCATCTTCAGTTATATAGTGCGACTGGCCCCGGAGCTTCGGGTTCGAAGTCCTACTAGAGCAGTCATTTACCGGGAAAAGAAAAGAAGGAAAAATAAACGTATTCTCAGAGTTACATGCATTGAAGAGAGCCTGTCCTCCTTGAACTTAAAACTCTCTTAAGAAACATTTTAAAAAAACGTTTCCTATTTATTTTCTTTAATTACGTTCTAATTTTGGTTTTCATTAATTTTGTTAAAAAATTAAATGTTAAAAATGAAAATGTTTTTATAACCCTTACCCTTAAAACTTATTTATGATTTAACTCTCAAACATTATTGGAATTTCATAAATCGTTAAAGGCATTATAGCCAATCATGAACGATACCAGTGCCACTAACCGACTCTTGGTTTCCAGATCACTGCAACGTGGTTACATCCGCAAAATTCGGGATTTTTTCAGTATACGAATGTATGTACGATTATTAGTTAAGCTAACACCCTTTTCCGGCGGTCCTAACTTCCTTAAAGAAAATACCGCTGGCACCAATGAATGGTCACTGTAAAAGAAAAAAGAAATGTCAAAATCAATGGCATTTTGACCTTAAGAAATGGAGTTAAGCTTATGCATATACACACATATATATATATATATTGTCTTTAATTTACTTGTTTCGACTGATTTTCCGTACTTTTTGTACTTTTATAGACTATTGGAGCATATTTCATTTTCTCCTAATTTTTTTTTTCAAAATCCCATTAAATTAGCTTAAATCTCAATTAAGCAGAAAGTGGCCTTGAAGATTTTCCTCAAATTAAGAATTAGCGTGAAAGTAATCTCAGCTAATGGACAAGACTGCTGCGTGCAAAATATAAAAGAAAAAAGGAAAATAGGAAGAGAATAACTAAGAATATTCACTTTAAAAAAAAAATACAAAGACGGAACACTTCTAGAATATTAGGAAGGAACGGCGCTAATTCCCCTCACTCCCTCTCCCTCCCAAAAAAAAAAAAATAAGTGAATGAAAAAGAAAAAAAGAAATGAGTTTTAGAATCCCTCTAACAGGCACAACTCTTGTTCCGTTATTAAAGAAGAATTTCCATTAAACGATTGATTGTGCCACAAAAAGTGTGATAAATCTTTCTTATTTTTTTCTTCTTTAAAATTACAGAATTACGCTGATTCTCAACTCTTAATATAGATAATAAATGTACATTAAATGCGTTCGATAAATAATCGTTTGACAAAATTCTCTAAACTATTGTTCGATGACTGGAGTGACCATTCATGTCAAGTATATATATATTTATTTTCGTCTTTATTTTTCTTTTAAAGGCTGATTGGTCTCTTGGCATATCATCATCAGAATCCAAATTTCATAATGAATGTTAAGGCAAAACTAAAAAAGTAGCGTTCATCTTAAACAAAGGAAGAACTTATCAAATGCGGAGGACACCGTGCATCTAGAAAAGTGACTGTAATTGTACTGAAAACATTCATACCTTTAAAATTAATGTAAAAATAAATGAAATCACTGATTGTGAATTACTTCAGTATTAAGAAATACTTTTATTCTCCTAATGGATTCAAGTGGAACAATATTACTCAATTAATTACAACAAAATTGTTTTTGCACCCTGTTAAGGTAGTGGAAGGACGTATTAAACATATTAAGATATATACAAGAAATGCAAAAAGAATTTAACTTTTATGTATAAATTTAACGTGGGATTACATATCACAATTCATATCTTTATTTAAAATTAGTATTAAAATATGTTTTATATAACAGCTCCATTTTAAGTAATTTTTTTTTACAAATGTATGTTCATCTTCCTTTTTAACCGCTGACTTCATACAGGGGCCATCTGTAAAAAGCCATTTTTTTGTAACACTCATGGCGCTGCGCAAGCTTTAATTTTTCAATAAATGCTTGCCTAGGGCGGGACTCAAACCTCCAGTATCAAATTTAGTGGTACCTCATGATTTCCCTCGGCTAAATTTCAAAATTTACACTCTGCACTAGTACATTAAACGTTCCACAATGTATGATAGTCCTCTAAATTTTTAGCATCCATATTTTTATATTAAATTTGATATATGGATCCAAATTCAGGAGTAGTTGGCTTTTATACAATTTTATTAAGTTTGTACTTGTATGAAAATTTGCCTTTTTTATTGTTTAATAACAACGAGGCGCCACTTTTTGCCTGGTCGAAAATTTCAAACCATTTAGTCATTTCAGTATTTTACCCATAAAAAGCCCTTCTAAAAAAAAGTCTCATGAAGGAGCTGCAGACAAAAAGAAAATTTCTTAGCTTGGTGTAATTAGTATTTGAACCCTCCGTGTCACGTTATCCTCATCACTTAAAAAACAAATTTTTTTAAATAAATAACTGTGGTGAGTTTCAGATAATCGCGTTAAAGACACACATACATAAATTTAGATGAAATATAAATATCTGCTAATGTTTGCGGTACCTTATAGCTAAGATAAGAAAATATCGAAAAAATATTGAGAAAAATCTTTCAAGAAAGCAAACTCCACAGCAATAATGCTTGTTTACGTCAGTCAATGGGAAAATATATTATATAAAACCTAATAAAGACAAAAGAAATCTACAGGAACTTCCAATCACACGTCTTATAGTTTATTCTATCTCTGGACTATTTGACCTGTTGTTTATCATGCCTCCATAAAATAATACAAACTTAATTTACTAAATCCTTTAAATTTATGATGTCATATTTAAAATTCTATGTTACTTTATTATATCCTATAAACCTATTATTTCGTGTTTATTACAAGTATATTCCAGACATAAATGACAAAATAATTTAAACACAATTTGCCTATTCGGTTAGAATAAATTTAATCCTACTAGATATTTTTCAAAATTTTTGTATGAAATAACTTTTTATACTAAATCACAGTTTATATTACAAGAATATTACAGAAAAAATTCTTTAAAATAATATCTTAAATTAATCATTTTAAATTTAATTAAGTTACAATATAAGTAATAAAACTGAAAATAATTAAGGGCATATATACATTATTATTAAAACTTTATTAATGACAACAATATATCTCTTTGATTAGATATATAGATTTACTCCACTATACCGTTATTCTCTTATGTATTTAAAAAAAACATTCGGAAACTTAATGTATTTAATATTTTTGTACACAAAGACATTTTCGGCAATATAACAATTTTTATAATATTTCATCTTTTAGATATAAAAGTTTACATGTTTTGGCGTTATAAAGACAAAAAAAAAAAAGTTTTAATTACTTCTTTGGTAGACCAGTAATATTTTTCGTTTGAAACTAATTAATTAAATAGTTAAATGAAGTTTTATGTACAATCTCTTGCTGTTGCTCGAAATAAATTCCCAAGCATTAGATAATGTGAACTAATTTGTAAAATGTTAATGTTCATATTTTATTTAACATACATAAAGTACTCTTATCAAAGTAATTATTTTAAATATTTATTTTGAAATTCATTCATTCGTTAGTTGGTAAATATAATTTTTTCTGAATATATTTTTTTTTACTTTTAAAGAAGAATTGTATACACGTACAGATAAGTATCGTTTCCAGCCACATATCGCCACGAAAACAGGACACTATGTATTTTCCCTTTTTCTCTACTAATTGTTGCGCCCTTACCCTGGCTTGGCATCATGACCCAAGATATCTACAACCTGCATTTTCATAACAAATCTAACCACAGGTTATCAGCAGTTTTCTTTTCTTGTTTTCTTTTCTTGTTTTCTTTTGGGTTTCTTTGTTTGTTTATAATTGTGATAATAATATTGTTGTTTTTTTTTTCAGGATATGATTTTTTTTTTTTGTGTCGTGGCTCCAGCAAAGCTTTTTTTAATAATTATTGCTGCTGTGATAATTATAGTTTTACATTTGCTCTGTGGAATTGATCATTCATGTGTGGGAAATATATTGCATAAATATTAGAAATTATAAGGTATTTTTTGTATTTAAATATTTAGTTGTAGAACATAAGTACTTATTAATGTTCTTTAATTTTAGTTCATAAACTAACAATTTTTAAGAACTTGGTTTGTTACACAACAATAATGACAATAAATAACACCATTAGGATTATTAAGAACCTAAAATACAAAAACGTATTCAAAAAATCTATTTAAAAAGTTTCATTAAAAGAATTATAAAAATTGTAACATAATTTCGTCTTTTTAATAAACAAACTGTTTTACAGACTCTCTTTCGATAATATAGTCATAAAGGGTTATAAATTTAGCAATATTTAAAATTTACACGTACAGAAGGTAAGTATTCTTATGGATCACTGCATAAATGAACCAAAATGTCCATAATCAAGCAGGGATTTTATTACGGTAACCTTGAAAATAAGTGACTAAAACTAAGCAATGAAGCTTATTTAAAATATCAGTAGAAAGGCAATTTACAAGAAAAGTTAAAGTCAAAAATACACAGTTAGTTAATAATCATATAAATCATAAAAAACAATTGTGGTAAAAAGATAATATTTTGTAATATGAATATTAAACAAACTTACTTAAAATCAGATTAACAGTAATTTGTAGAAAGGAGCAAACCCAAGACTTTAAATCAATGTTCTCCAAAAATTATAATTTATAATTTTTATTTATTTTATTTTACAATACAAATAATTACTTAACATTTTATTAGAATTGAAAAATTTTCTAAATTAATATTTACATAAGTAATTCCTTTGTTTTCATGTATTTTAATTGTATTAATTTTTACACACAAAATTTTGTCTTTTCCATTATTTTTATAAATTCTAAAACAAATTGTTTTATAACTTGTTTCGTGAAATATTTCTATGAATATTTTTTATACATTTTTATATATTTTAAAATAATATATTATAAGAATTTATTAATAATTTTCTTTATTGTATTTAATTTTGAAGCAATGAAAACAAATACATAAATGGGTAAAGTAAAAAATAAAAGATAAAAAGATAAACGAAATTCCCAATCCTACATTCGAAAATAACCTTCATATGAATAAAAATGTCTTTCAAATTAAAATTAATTATGATTGGTTTTATTATATATTTGTTCTAAGAGATATATATGCCCGTAAATGTGGCGAGGGTGGAAGAGATAAGGTTCATTGAGAAGGAAAAGAGAGGCGAAGAGGGGGTGAGTGGAGAGGGCCAAACCCAGCAAAGGTAGGGGGTGTTATAGACATCTTCCTGTCAAAAGAGCACTTCACGGAAATCACTTTCAAATGGATGTGATCAATACCAGGTTACTGAGGAACGGTTCCTTCAATTAGAGTGATTGAACACATAAAACACTATCTAGATTTATGAGTCTATTAATTATAATTAATGCCTTTAACACAATTTATATATACACACATAGATGTGTTTTATACAGTAATGATCCTCCATAGTGATCCCATAGTGATCCTCCATAGTGATCCCATGGTGATCCTCCATAGTGATCCATAGTGATCCCTCCATAGTGATCCGATAGTGATCCCTCCTCCATAGTGATCCTCCATAGTGATCCCATGGTGATCCTCCATAGTGATCCATAGTGATCCCTCCATAGTGATCCGATAGTGATCCTCCATAGTGATACATAGTGATCCCTCTATAGTGATCCATAGTGATCCCTCTATAGTGATCCATAGTGATCCCTCTATAGTGATCCTCCTCCTCCTCCTCCTCCATAGTGATCCTCCATAGTGATCCCATGGTGATCCTCCATAGTGATCCCATGGTGATCCTCCAAAGTGATCCCTCCATAGTGAACCCATGGTGATCCTCCATAGTGATCCCATGGTGATCCTCCAAAGTGATCCCTCCATGGTGATCCTCCATAGTGATCCGATAGTGATCCTCCATAGTGATCCATAGTGATCCCTCTATAGTGATCCCTCTATAGTGATCCATAGTGATCCCTCTATAGTGATCCTCCTCCTCCTCCTCCTCCATAGTGATTTAATCATTTTAAATTTAATTAAGTTACAATATAAGTAATAAAACTGAAAATAATTAAGGGCATATATACATTATTATTAAAACTTTATTAATGACAACAATATATCTCTTTGATTAGATATATAGATTTACTCCACTATACCGTTATTCTCTTATGTATTTAAAAAAAACATTCGGAAACTTAATGTATTTAATATTTTTGTACACAAAGACATTTTCGGCAATATAACAATTTTTATAATATTNATAGTGATCCTCCATAGTGATCCTCCATAGTGATCCCTAGACAATAGGGACAATAGGACGAATAGTCTATATGTTTTTGCTTACATTTTCTTCCTAACTAGACAGAAAATTTAAAATTTCGAAGCTTACCTTAATTAACACTTTAATGTAAACTTCAAATATAGTGTTTTATTTTGTTTTCTCTCTGCGCCCTACAACTTAATAATTCCACAATTTGCGTCTTGCAGGATATCTATCTCATTGTCGAATTGAAAAATCCTGCAACCCTTTCTTGGAATGAAAATGGAAGATTCTAGCTGATAATTAAAATGAAATTTTAAAAATTCTTGTAAAATTAAATTTTTTTCTAAGACTCCTTGCAATAAATAGTCACTCTCATTAAAACTTTTGACTCAAGGCTGTTTATGAGCTTAATTTTCAGAGCTCATTGAGAAATTTTTAAATTAGTCCAATTATTTATTCGCGAGAAAATCTTATTGGTAAATCCATGAATCCGATCCTAGCCTCTTGATAGTGACTTTGAAAAAATAAAAATTGGCTATACAGTAAACCTTTATACGGCCATAGTCTGCAGGAGGATATTTTGAGGTTATGGGCATAAAAACACAAACGACATTTATTATTGAACAGCAATCTTATCCGAACATTGGACAGAGTATTATTCATCATATTTTAGTATTGAATCTCTTGCTAATAATGAAAATGAATGTCTTACAATATATTTTCACTTACTCTGCCAAGCTATATTTGTCCCGATTTTTCTTACTTTCTTTTTACATTTCATTATAGAGTCTGAGCACGAACACAATACCTGCCGCCTGGAGGGCACCGCAGAAACATCTGAATTCCTCTCTCTCAGTTTTAAAGGGGTTCGACGTGGGTTTTTTTTCGCAAGAGGGATGAAGGGGAAGTTGGGGGGGAAGGGACAAACCATATAAAATTCCACAGAGCACTTGGGGAAATTTTTAAGTATAAATTGTGAGACATGGAATGAGAAAAGGATCCTCCTGAATAAAAATAGAGAAGGGTTACACACACTGTAAGCCTCCTTCTGAATGAATAAATTATAGATGATACAAGCTAAAGAAAACTGCTGAATAATTTGCTAGATCCACCCCATCTTGTAGAATTTGTCCCTGCTAGTTATTAAGATATGCGAATGCTACCAATTCCAATTAAACCTCAAGAGTTGCAGTAATAGTAAAATTTGTATCTCAATGTATAAATGTTATACCATCCAATATAATAAATAGTTTATGAATAGTTTTAATTTTTACTCTTGTGGTTTTTCTAAAAATTTTAACCCTTAATATACATATTGTGTCTAATCTTATTTTACTGTTCTTAATTTATTCTTCATAAAAATAATTATTCTACCAGTATTTATTTGTATTCAGCGAAAGTAAGGCATTTTTGAAATCAGATGCAGAACTTATCAGATAGNATAATATATCTTGAGGCAAACCGAGCATTAGACCTTATTTATTTTTAAATAAACTTAAACTCCTCGTATATTTATGGATATTGTTAACTTTTAAGTGAGGTCGATATCAATATTTCCATGATATTCCCCTTTCTACAGGGGTAAGATGAACAAATTTCCTGGGGAAATACTACATCTCTTCGACCAATATATTTCATATTGAATATACCCTAACGACTGTAACTCAGAATATATCAAACGAATTTCAACACCGCCAAAAGACATATATTTTTCCCTGTTATCTCCTTGTGTGTAATTAAATTAAATTCAAATTAATCACTTTTCTTTAAATTCACTTATATTTTATGAAATCTCTTTTAAACTAATATTAGTAGTAATTATTTTTGAAGATTAAGAATGATAAATAATATATTAGTAACTAGCGAAGGGGATCATGTCTAAGAATTTTGGAGGGTTCAAATCCCGCCCTAGACAAGATTTTAAAGCTTACCCCGATCCTTCTGCGTTTCTATTAAGATGGTAGTTTATAGATAATTCCTCCTTACCCCAAGTTTAAACCCAAAGTGGACAAAAACCAGCCTAAAACAAATGGTAAAAAATTATTATTATCCGAAATAAAATTATTTCAATTTATGAATACACAAATATTAATATACATAATCAGTCAGTTATCAATAATGCTCAAAACACGATAATCAGGAAATAAAATTTCAAACGGACTGTTAAACTATCAAAACATAAAGAATAATGACATAATATTAGATTACGCTGTCTATGAAAGATTTCGATCCTCTCATAAAATCTACATTTATTTCTTAATATATATATATAATAATAATATAAATAATAATTTATACGTATTTTACGTTAGTATTTACAACATTTTTTAATGTGAGGTTTCATAATATATAATATGTAACTAATACCAGTAAAGTGTAAAAATTAATGAATTACCTCAAATTTAAAATATTTTATTAGTATTTTTGAATTAAATAGAGAAACTGTGTTTTGATTTAAATGGTGAAAAATTTCATAAGGAAGATGGCTGGTCAAATTTCCAAATTCATTGTTTTTAAAGGCACAGCGCTTTCGGGACAAAGAATCCCATTTTCAAAGCACACAGCGCTTATCACCAAAACCCTATTGAATTATTTACTGGTATCACTGCATAATGATTGACTACAGCCTGGGTGGACCCTAGGTATGCTGTATATTTTGAAAATGGCATCCTTCGTCCCTCAGTCCTCTGAGATATATATATATTCTATGGTTAAAAAAATTTCATTTTTTTTTTATTAAACCTAATTTTATTTTATTCTAAAATACAGATAAAATATTTTAAATTTGAGAGTAAACTATTTAACTGAGACTTAATCCACTAATTTTTACATTTTAAAGATATTTCGGCACTTATTTTAAGTAAAAATCTAGTAAGCATATTCAAAATAAATCTTAAAAACTATGGTTAAGAAATTTTTCAAAAAAAATTATTATTCAATAATTCCTTGATTATTCAAACTTAGCTCCGTAAATAAAAAAAGTAAGTTCGAAGAATTTGAATTTGGATTTCAAAATATTTAGCTAAAAAATTTTTTTAAATAGTACATTTTACTATTTTAGTACACAAATATAAACATGAATAAATACCAAATCAGCCGTAAATATTTTAAAACCTCATTTTTAATTTATATTTCATGTACTTTAGATAGTTTAATGCGTATAACCACCTAAATGACAAATTTATATAACTGTTCACGTAGGCTTCGACGGTCGTCATATGTATTTACCGTTTCTTCTTCCGGGTCGGACCGTGTCAAATTGTTGATATTTGCCGAGCTTTCGCACATCAAAAGATAATTTTCAGCCCTGAAGAAGCCATCACATGATGTGCGAAAGCTCGGCAAATATCAACAATTTGACACGGTCCAATCCGGAAGAAGAAACGGTAAATACAAATTTATATAACATTTAAAAATGAATGTAAAATTTTATTAGAAGAATTGAATTTATGGTTTTCAAATTATTAAAAATAATATTTAGTTCTAATGGAGAGTTCTTTACCGTGAAGATTAGTGGTATTTAGTGGAAAACCAACCTTGGCCGAATTCTAACAATTTCTCTAAATAATATTTAGTGTATTTCCATTATTAATGCTTTATTTAACGTTTTCATTTCTAATGGGTCATCCTCAGTACCTCATCAGTAGATATTATTCCCTTAGGGATGACAACTATTAAGAATAAACATATTCCAGTTGTGGAGAAGACATTTTGTTATTTTATGCTGAATATATATATGTGTTGTTTGCGAGGAAGGGAGGAAAAGAGTTCAGAGAGAGAGAGAGAGAGTTACTTTTGTTAAGGGTTGTAGGGAATGCCTTATTTTCGCCTGGCCTCACGTAACCCTTCACCCTTTTCTGTATACTGCTGTTGGCACACTGTGTGTATAAGCTAATGTGATCCCCGACCCTTCCTCCCACCACCACTCTCTTTAAAGACATGTGTAGACTTATGTTGGTTAGAGCTGTGTATTGTATATCTCCAGCTGACAGGAAAAAAAAAAGCACACACACACACACAAGAGTTCAGTGCAGGAGGCGCCTGGACTGGCGTTGTGAGAAGGCTCAGCATGAATCATGGCAAGACCTCCCCCCAGGCTCCGGACATACAGGTCACTCCTAAATACATTTACAAGCACCTATCCACATTCCTAATGTATTTTTATACATATTTGTATTCATTAAATATATATATAAACAACAATAAACGCTTGGAATAGGAAGTAAATAGAGCCATGCTTCATAAACATAAAAAAATTCCAAGCCGCAAGAACAAGAGTATTGCAAGAATATAATAGAGAATTTGATAAGAATTTATCATTATATTTGACTTGTTAAAAAAAATTAAATAAAACAATCTTTTGAGATCAATGAGATTCATTTACAAGGGCACATTATGTAATTTCTTTTAGGAAATTTTCATTTAATTATAAAAGTTTGTAAAAAATACCCTCTAAATATCGTAGGAAATGTTTTTATCAACGAAATTTCAATGAATGCATCTAACCACAATCACCTGAATATTTATTGGCTATCTTAACAATAAGTTTAAACTCTTTAAAAAAAAAATTTACATTTTATAGGAACTTTAATAAAAGCCAAGTACACTAAGAAAGGACTTATCTATCTCTAGAGTTAGATGCTTACTCTTGGTTAGAGTAAGCCGCCACCCCTGGATATGAGGGTGGGATTCCTAATCTTGAAAACGCTAATAAGCACATTTTCCTCTTATTACTAATTTCAAAAGCAATTTTGTACAGTCTTATAATAAAATTGAACAAATATATTATGATAAATAAAATAAATTTATTTAAATACTAAATTAAATTGTTTCAAATAATTTATATTTAGGTAAAACAAGTTGAAAACAGAACCTATTTAGATGAGGCAATGTCGTCTCTTCAAATGATCTTGAAACAAAATTTGCAGTTTTTAAGGAAAGGGATGAAAATCCTCTTTAAATGAGATAGAATTAAGTGAATTTATATAAAAAATTTGCCAGATAAGCTATTAATTTTTTTATTAATTTATTTAATAGATTTATCCCTAAAAATAAACTGTAAAAAAAATTGAGATTCAAATTCGTTCGTTGATGAGCAATATAACAAAATTCTTCTTTATTTAAATTTCCAGAAATTATTGAAAATTCATCATTACGAGAAGAGAAAATATAATTTGAAGAAATAATGGAATTTAGACCAAATAGTATAAGCATTGAAACTTAGTTGTTGGCAAAACAGAAAAATTTATTAATCTCGGAATAAAATTAATATTAAAAAAAACGTTCTGGTTATCTCTTAACTAAATTGATTCCAATAATTTTTTTTTTAAATAATAATAAAATTACCCGTTTTTTAAAGAGTAGTTTTAGCAAATTTATTACTCAATTTATTAAGGGTCTAATAATAAAATTCTGATGCTGATCAATTAATTATCGATACAAATACTAACCTGTATCACCTATCATATTATCAATGAGTGATGACCATTTTACAATTAAGACAAACCTGAGATAATAAATACTGGACGTCTAACCATTTTATATAATCCTCAGAATTGTTTTAGGTTGGCTGACAATAGAGTCGGATTGTGCATTCAAATAGTTCAGCCAGCTGTAAATTATTTTACCGCTTTATTTCCATTGTTGAGGGAAGCAATTTATATAAAAGCTATGACCAAATTCAATTGCCTAATTTAAATACTTTTATAAAAGTATAATTTACTTTTCTTTCGCAAGTAAGAATAAATGCTTTTTAAAAAAATTACATTTGTAATTTATAAAATATTTACATAATAAATAAAAATTAAATGTTTCAATACTTATATAAAATTATTAATTAATTAAATTGATCATAATCAATAAAAATAATAAATTTTGTGTGAGTATATATGTAAACTAATTTCTTAAGCTGACCAAGGACATGAATAATAAATAAATATCAATAAACAAAGCATATTACGTAGGTAAGAAGGTAATTTAAATAGATAGTTGTTTATAATTTGGTTGAAAGCTGAAGACATATAAAGAATTGCTAATAATATAT
>KZ807220.1:521935-535209 GCA_000696205.2 Oncopeltus fasciatus | reverse complement strand
CTTACGATTGAAAACAAACTGACGCTCTACAAAACCTTATTACGACCAATCTGGACTTACGGAGTAGAAATCTGGGGTGCCGCCAAGCCTTCCAACATCCAAAGAATCCAGTCCTTTCAATCTAAAACCCTCGGATTAATCACAAATGCTCCCTATAACCCTTCCAATTCCTCTCTTCACCACGATTTTAGTATATCTTTTGTTCAGATCTAATTTCTTCCCGGTTCAGCATTTTCCACAGAAAACTGCCATTCCATCTTAATTCACTAGCACAGACCTTGTCTTCAAACTCCAACCCTTACAACCCTCCCCGTTGACTCAAACAAGATGGCCCCGCGACCTCCTGGGGACTTAGTCAGTAAATAATTAGAGAGTTGTGTCACTGATCACCTTCTCTTCTAATGTGACTTTTATTATTGCCATTTATTTATTTTTCTATTAATTGTAATCAAAATACAAAATGTTATTATTTTTTCAACAGAATGTTGTATGTAAATAAAGGTTTAAATTGTTGAAGATTTGCATTATTAAAGCTGATAGACCTAATAGTTATAGTAACTAAAAAAATGCGACCTCATAGTCTTATGGAAACCTTAACTTTAATTTAAGACAGCATATCAGCTGATATCATTAACCTTAACAGTTACGAAGACTTGGAGAAAACAACTGCCGAACGTTTAATTAAATATGGCAAGCAAATCATTTATGAAGAAGAAAACTAATACCTGCCTCTTGCTATGCTGTCTGATTTAGTAGAACCTGGTACTTATTTATCATGATATTCTTTTGTATACTTTTTCAACTTGCAATTTGTTATCGAATGGTTTTTTTACTGCTGTTTCAATAAGGCATTTAAATATGAAAAAGCACTTTAAAAAAACTTCATTTGAAGAAAGCAATTGTTAGTTATAGTAATTTGTTTGTGGGAGTACTTCACGAAGCCAATTTATTTTCGCTTCACCTTAGAATATTTTAATTTAACAACTCTTCCTTCTGCCGTCTCATTCTGCACCCTCTCACTCATTCTCTCTCTCTCTCTCTCTCTCTCTCTGCATCCACCCCTGCCCACCCACTTCGCTTTTTGTCTCTCCTTTCGTTCGCGAGCCCTGAATGGGGTGAACTCTTGTACACTTAACGCTCAAATTGAATTAGAGAAGAATTGGTCAGAGGTCATGGCAATCCATTTGTACTCTTTCAGAATACCTAAGCAATCTTTTAAGAGCTTTCATTCAAAAGCTAATCACTATAACTTTTAATTAGTAACTTAAAACTTCTCTGCAGAATTTTCCACAAAGAAGCTTATTATTAATTATTGTTATTTGTTAGATTGAATATCGAGAAACACCAAATTAATTTAACCTAACTTCTGTAATCAATGATAAATTAATTTAATATACATTCTATAATTGGTACTGTATAATATATGAAAAGTCGGTGAAAAATGAAGTAGACATCTAATGAGAATGAAGTAGACTTTTTAGAAGTAAAATTTTTTGGGAGATTTCTCGACCTTTGTCAGTGAGGAGACGGAGAAGTAAAGGGCTTATATGTTAAAATTTAGTCATTGTCATTTTTTTTTTGTTGTTCACTACACTCTTGCTCCTACCTGTTATTATTTATTATATGCAGCACAGCCGAGAATGATTCATTTTGTACACACACACCTATATATATATTTATTATCAATGTGTTACTATATATAGACAGGAATAGATTAATTTCTCTTAAGTGTCTGCTAAAATGCTACTTCCTTATTCTAACTTATTGCTTAAGTAGCTGAAGTTAATTTATGCCATCTTATCTGTCACACACAAATATATACAACATATAAGTGTTATATTAAGTAAAAGGTAAATACTTCCGACGACCGTCGAAGCCTACGTGAACATCTAACATATAATATAACAGAGAGACAATGTTACAGAGTATGGCAGGGTTTGCATTGTAGAAAAGTGCAGATGTAAGTATTCAGCAGTATTCGTGGGAAGATGGATGTAACTCCCCCCACCTTTATCTGAAGCAAGAGGAAGTTCGGGGTAAGGTTGTACCTCAGGAAGTCTCTGTTGCTGAAGAATATGGCTGTGTATACATAGTAGAAATGTGCGGATATAAGCAGTCAGTAATATGCTTGAAAAAGCTGGATATAACTGTAAAAAGTCATATACAAGATATATGATGCCAGATATCTCATGCGTACACGAAGGAATAATTATGATACAACGAACCTGGTAAGCAAGTGTTGTAGTACATTTACCATTAGATAAGTTATTTTTTGCCTGGGCTAGGAAAGTACTTCCGTTAGGGTTATACAGAGTCACTGCACGCTTCGCCCAGCCTTTACTCTGACCGCCGATCAGCTGAGATATAACTTCAGCCTAATTACTCGAGAGAGGTTATAGCCGATCCCGTACAAAATAAATTAATTAAAGAGTCTACTCGAACTCCAGCCGGGAAATTACTTCTTCTTTTACCGATAAAATTCGAATTAACAAACAAAAGGGCTATTTCGAGTAAGATAAAATAACGTAAGGGGGTTTCATTTAAACGAAAAAAAGAGAATTGCTGTTCAGTAAGCAAATGTTGCAGTTTCCTTTAAAAAAATATACTTTTTACCAAAAATATCTTGCTTTTACCCCTCTACAGTTTGCAGAATCCATTCCCATTTTTTCCAATTTTCCAATCTGGTACAAAAAACTCACATTTTCTATTAAATTTGTAAATTATTTTCATCGCTAAATTTAACTGAAGAAATTTCTTTATTACATAGACATACGTGACCCGAATATATATATTTGCTCAATTAAATTAATTGATGTAAATAGAAGAAAAATAATTGTATATTAACAATAATAATTAAGAACAGTGAGATAATATAAAATTGATTTACTATCAAAAATAATTATATCTACAAAGTAACATACTGCCCTTACCAACATAAAAATATATTATTTATATATATAAATATAAAATATAAGACATAAATTACTTACAACTAATAAATTATTTAATTTGTACAAATTTATTAAATATGCTTATTTACAAAGAGGCCTCGAGATAACTTATTAATCACTGATACTGTTATCCATAAGATGGCCATTGTCCGAAAGCGGTTGCCAACAGAAGATGGTTTGCAGAAACCAATGAAGACGGATAATAGAAGTTATGATATCTACGTCTAAATATATTTTTCAGCGGCCCATAATCATCTTAATTTCTGTTTTTGAAGCTATATATTTCTGTTTTAAATTTATAGTTTTTTTAACCCTTAAATTAGCCCTGGTTGTATCTTTCAATTTTGAAAAATAAATTTTTTAAAAGAATATGTTTTGAAAGAAATCTAAGAAAATATGTATTTATCCATTTACAAACTGTAAAATTGAACAGCAACTTACAATAAACTTTTTTAATGCAACTCGAAGACTAAATTCCATTTATGTTTTTGAAAATATTCGGTTTCCTCAAGCCCAGATAGAATATAATTTACATTGTTTCTTCTTATAAAGAGGCATATTTTTGGAAATGAAAAAGATGTTTACATTAAGCTGGAGAAATTAAGCCGGGATCAGAAAAGAAAAAGAAATTGTTGGAGTATTCCTTAGGAAAAGGCTGATTACGGAATACTATATATCGATACATACATACATCGATCTGGATTCTACCGCTATTAGGTATTATGCAGGACAAAGACATTTCCTCAGCTTATTGTCATACTTATCTCCTACTTCAAGGAAAAATCAGGTAAATAATTCCCGGCATCTGCCTTTCCCACTTCACTTTGAAAGCATTAATCCTTGAGGTACCTGCGTAAGGACTCCTCCAGAACCCTGCCACGCGCCCTGCTATTTTTTTTTTAGAAATATTATTATAAAATAAATAATAAACATTAAAAGTCTAAAGGTTACGCCTCTTTCTTTACCTTAAAAATCTTTCTGTCCAGAACTAGTTTAGTGAATTTACCTTCGAGCTTCATTGATTTTTACAAGATATTAACCTCAAGTTTATCACTTTGATTTTTGATTTTAAAATATATTATTATTATTTTAATAATAATACTTAGTGATATTTGGGAAATAATAGCTTAGAATAATCCATCCTGAGCTTTAAAAAAGTATTATTCTGAAAACTTATTTATTTGAAGTATGTGTTTTATTTGTTGTGGTTCGGTCAAGGTAGATCCAAAAATAGAATTTAAAAACATGGGTATTTTTTAGTTATCTGCTAACGTTTCGGCTTACATTGCGATCCATCTTCAGGGCTATCATTAAGGCAAGAAGGGACGTCGTGTCACCCAGGATCCCAAGTTCATGACGAATTAATTAAAAAATACACATTCTTTAAAATTGTAATTTTTGGATCTTCCTTGACAAAACCCCAACAAATAAAACGACCACTAATAAACTGTATGGTCGAAAACTCTATTTAAACTTATTTATTATAGAATATCAAATAGTTTAAAAACTAATTTATCCTATGTTTGTATTTATAATTTGACATTTTTCCTGGTCTTTGATAGAGAAACATTTGAGGTCTTAATAGAGAAATAGGTCATTGAATAATTTGGTCACACTAGGCGATATTATCTGGATTTGAATAAGGCAAATAAAATATGAAAATTTTAAACCATTATTGAGGGGAATAGAATAAAAAAATTTTTCTGTCCCAGCCAGGACTCGAACCTGGATCTCCTGGGTTTTTAACGACGAGCTAGATAACTTATTAAATTATTCTATTTCCTCAAATTAATTGTTTAAAATTTACTTGGGATAATAAACCACAACTAAATTGATATTTTCTAAATATAAAAATGTTTCGCTCTCTGCATAAACATACATTGATGATTTAAAACTAATTCATTTGGAAAAAAACTTGGTAAATCATATTAAATTGAAATTAGTAAAATTGAAATATTACGTTTTAATATTTGAATTTTGGGGAGGATTCCATTAGGAATAGGTTAAATATAAAATTTTAAACTAATTTAAAGTATCATATACTTCAATTACTTTCTCCGGGCTTGACCATGTAGTAGTTACTTTTTGCGGAGCTTTCGCGCATCTTTTTTGGGGGGTGAAAGTAGAACTGTATTCTTCAATTAAATATACTTTCAGCCCTGAAGAAGCCAACACATGATGTGTTAAAGCTTGGCAGGAAAAAAAACTTCACTACATTCTCAAGTCAGGAAGAAGTATTCATAAATACTCATGGAGACTGTGGAATTTTTTAGTTTACAGAAGTTTGTATAGTTTTATCTAGGCAGATTGGTCATTTATTGAATAGCAATTAGCCTAAAAAAGAATACAATAATCATATTTATTAGAAACCTTGATCAATACGAGAAAATTATCACTTGGAACTTTAGCAGATCTTTGACTAGAAACCAAGCAAATCTCGTTAAAAGTAGAATATATTTTAAAAAAAATTAAAATGTCTTCTCTTATTCACCGATTACAAATTGGGGAACAAATATATCTGTATTTGTACTGCATATACTATTCGTCTGAAATTCCATCCTCACCGACACTCACACTTACTCCCATTAAAAAAAAAATGTTTATGAACGTTTTTCAGAAAACAATTACTTGGTTTACATATGAAATTTTCAAAGGTGAAGAATTTAATCGTTAAATGATCACATTTCATATTGTTAGTCTTCCTATATATCAGTTTGTCCACTAGTTTACAGATCCTTCAAGTAAAATGTAATTTCCTGACTTATATAGATAATATAATATCTCATATATGAATGAAACCTCAGATGGGACAAAAAGAGTTGGAAATATTTCCGGTCGGCAATTGTCTCAGGGTTTTTTTTTTGTTTCTCTAAGTCTACCCTCCCTCCTTTTTTTTTAGATTAAATTAGTCATTTGCTTAAGGGAATAATTAGTAAATCAGTTTAGTTTACATTGTTTACACAGCACGGGCATGAATGAGTATTTTCTTAAAGTAATTCTCAAAATCTTTAACAAATAAAGAACAATTGGTATCCTTTGTTTATTTCATTGCCTATCAAACATGATTGTAGAAACATTGTATGGACTTATAGTATAATGCTATGTTATGGACCAGAGGGCGCAACCAAGCGCTATCGATGTATCAGCACTGATGATGGTCTTTCGATCAAGTAATTTACTTAGCAAGTAAAGGTGAATAAATATAAATGGCCTAGTATACATTCTGCCCCACTATTAACTTTGCTTAAAGTTCATAAGGGAATCATAGAAAAAGAAAAATTTTACAAAATTGTTTTAGTTCAAATTGAAAGTTTTGGACCATTGAGATTGTTAGTTGAGAAAAGGTTGGGGTTCGTCAAGCTTAATTTAAAATAAAATACTTTTTTCTTTTTTTTTAATTCAGTTTTATTGGAGTTAGCTTGTCCGAACCCCAATAAATTCTCTTCTTAACGGCGGGATTGAATACTCATTCCGTGTTTACTAAAAGACTACGTGGGCTCCAATCCTACCTTGTCATGGCTACTAACATTCTAGAGAGTCTCTGGAGTACGAAGTAGCTCGCCACGACCGGCGGAAGGGTTTAGTGTTCACATATTGCCGAGGTCGTGCTGTCTGGCTAGTGATCTGAAAACGCGGGTTCGAATCTCTCCGATGTTTTCAATTAGTTTTTCCTTTATAATAATACTAATAACCAACATTAACTGGCATTATAAATTTTAATAATAGAGGAGAATAAACAAAAAAAAAAAAATTTTGCCTGAAACTTATAAAACCAGTCTGGCTGAGAAATATCAAGAGCAACCAAATATATTTGGGATATGACCATTTTCTTGTGATTTTAGAAAATGTTTTCTGTAATATGTGGGATAAGTGTGAGTCAAGACCAGGGTCCTGAAAAATTATAAGAAAAATTATTCAACTCTTCTCTAAATTTCTTATTCATCAGTAAGTAAAAATTTAACCATAAAATATTTATTTATTACAAATTTTCTTTATTATTTTTTAAAATTTTACTTATTTCATTATTTATTTATTTTATTAAAAATTCATATGAAGAAATAATGTGTGAATATGACATGTATTTGAAGTAATATTATGAATCTCTAGGGGATTTAACTTTGATCTGAACACTTTAGCACAAATTGTCATTATTTTTTGCCTCTTAAATAATTTGTTTTATAATATAAATTAAATCAAATATAGACTTACTGTTAATGAATACTAATTATAGATTTAACTGAGTATTAATAATTAAAACTATTGTAAAATATTATACTTCATTAAACGTGAAATGTGGGTTTCACACGGAATAATTTTTAAACAGTTTAAAATTTTTTTTTATCCTTTAAAAGTGCCCAATGGATACATTTCTGTTAATTAATACAATATTTATATTTTTTCTAAAACTTTTACACAATCTAAGAAGCATAAATCAATTATTTAAGAAATAAATAATAAAATGTACATACCGAATAAACGAGTATATGAAAACTGTAAAGTGGTAATTTAATATAAATTATAGTACGTTTAAATATGAAAATTCATCTTCCTATCGATTTAATTTATTATCTTTAATAACATAAATTTATTTTGTACAGTTAGTTAATTAGTTAATTTGACGCTGTTTTTTTATTACTGCCTAATGAAAAATCTGAAATAATTTAATTTATGAATTTATTTACGGTTTTATATCTACTGAATTCTGAGCTAAGATTGCCTATCATTTGCAAAATTTTCTTCTTTTTTTTTTTTTACTTTCTGTAAAGGTTATTAAAAATAAACATTAATCAAGGCTAAATTGTCAATTGATAGCTAAAAACGAGGATATTGTATTTAGCTTATAAAGTATTGACCCAAAACTGCATTGCTAAAATTGCTTAATAAGCAATAAGATATACCAACAAATTGATATTTTCCACGCAATACTTAGTCTTCTAAATTGTTACGAATTGAAATTTTTTACAGAAAACAATAACGAGTACCCCTTTTTTCATCGAAAAAAAGAAGCAATGTTGGTATATTTGTCCTTTGTACTAAAATAAAAAGGTCAGGAAGGTATTTACCCCTTGTAAGAACTACTTTCCGACGGTCGTAGGTTCATTAGTACAAAAACAGTAGGGAGGCTTGTCCGAGCTAAACCCCAAATAAAGCAGGACCAAGATAGGCTTGCCGTCGGTGGTGGGGTTGGCTAGCTCTGTGGAAGGGGGGTGTCAGTAAGCTTCTGAGGAAACACGTTCTACAAGGGTAGGGGTAATACAAGGTGGGAGGTGGCGACGAGGGACAAGGAGGGATAAGCACTGAAGAGGAAAAGAGGAAAAGAGAGAGAGAGAGAGAGAGAGAGAGAGAGAGAAATCGGGGAGAGAGGACTGAGAGAGAAGAGTAAAATTGAAAACAGCTGGTTGGCCCTAGTCCAGCCCTTTTTCTTCCTCAAGGTCCCTCCAGAGGGAATACACCCTAGCAGGATAGTCGTCCAAGCCTGCAACAGATCTATTCCAATAGGGTCTCCTTTCCACAGATAAGTCATAAACATAATGCCAAAAACTCATTAGCAACATGTATTGCTTGTAAAGCTACTTATACCATTCTATTCAGCCATCAAATTATATTCAATCCAATATGAATACACCCTAGCAGGATAGTCCTCCAAGCCTGCAACAGATCTATTCCAATAGGGTCTCCTTTCCACAGATAAGTCATAAACATAATGCCAAAAACTCATTAGCAACATGTATTGCTTGTAAAGCTACTTATACCATTCTATTCAGCCATCAAATTATATTCAATCCAATATGAATACACCCTAGCAGGATAGTCCTCCAAGCCTGCAACAGATCTATTCCAATAGGGTCTCCTTTCCACAGATAAGTCATAAACATAATGCCAAAAACTCATTAGCAACATGTATTGCTTGTAAAGCTACTTATACCATTCTATTCAGCCATCAAATTATATTCAATCCAATATGAATACACCCTAGCAGGATAGTCCTCCAAGCCTGCAACAGATCTATTCCAATAGGGTCTCCTTTCCACAGATAAGTCATAAACATAATGCCAAAAACTCATTAGCAACATGTATTGCTTGTAAAGCTACTTATACCATTCTATTCAGCCATCAAATTATATTCAATCCAATATGAATACACCCTAGCAGGATAGTCCTCCAAGCCTGCAACAGATCTATTCCAATAGGGTCTCCTTTCCACAGATAAGTCATAAACATAATGCCAAAAACTCATTAGCAACATGTATTGCTTGTAAAGCTACTTATACCATTCTATTCAGCCATCAAATTATATTCAATCCAATATGAATACACCCTAGCAGGATAGTCCTCCAAGCCTGCAACAGATCTATTCCAATAGGGTCTCCTTTCCACAGATAAGTCATAAACATAATGCCAAAAACTCATTAGCAACATGTATTGCTTGTAAAGCTACTTATACCATTCTATTCAGCCATCAAATTATATTCAATCCAATATGAATACACCCTAGCAGGATAGTCCTCCAAGCCTGCAACAGATCTATTCCAATAGGGTCTCCTTTCCACAGATAAGTCATAAACATAATGCCAAAAACTCATTAGCAACATGTATTGCTTGTAAAGCTACTTATACCATTCTATTCAGCCATCAAATTATATTCAATCCAATATGAATACACCCTAGCAGGATAGTCCTCCAAGCCTGCAACAGATCTATTCCAATAGGGTCTCCTTTCCACAGATAAGTCATAAACATAATGCCAAAAACTCATTAGCAACATGTATTGCTTGTAAAGCTACTTATACCATTCTATTCAGCCATCAAATTATATTCAATCCAATATGAATACACCCTAGCAGGATAGTCCTCCAAGCCTGCAACAGATCTATTCCAATAGGGTCTCCTTTCCACAGATAAGTCATAAACATAATGCCAAAAACTCATTAGCAACATGTATTGCTTGTAAAGCTACTTATACCATTCTATTCAGCCATCAAATTATATTCAATCCAATATGAATACACCCTAGCAGGATAGTCCTCCAAGCCTGCAACAGATCTATTCCAATAGGGTCTCCTTTCCACAGATAAGTCATAAACATAATGCCAAAAACTCATTAGCAACATGTATTGCTTGTAAAGCTACTTATACCATTCTATTCAGCCATCAAATTATATTCAATCCAATATGAATACACCCTAGCAGGATAGTCCTCCAAGCCTGCAACAGATCTATTCCAATAGGGTCTCCTTTCCACAGATAAGTCATAAACATAATGCCAAAAACTCATTAGCAACATGTATTGCTTGTAAAGCTACTTATACCATTCTATTCAGCCATCAAATTATATTCAATCCAATATGAATACACCCTAGCAGGATAGTCCTCCAAGCCTGCAACAGATCTATTCCAATAGGGTCTCCTTTCCACAGATAAGTCATAAACATAATGCCAAAAACTCATTAGCAACATGTATTGCTTGTACAGCTACTTATACCATTCTATTCAGCCATCAAATTATATTCAATCCAATATGAATACACCTTAGCAGGATAGTACTCCAAGCCTGCAACAGATCTATTCCAATAGGGTCTCCTTTCCACAGATAAGTCATAAACATAATGCCAAAACTCATTAGCAACATGTATTGCTTGTAAAGCTACTTATATCATTCTATTCAGCCATCAAATTATATTTAATCCAATATGAATACACCCTTGCAGGATAGTCCTCCAAGCCTGCAACAGATCTATTGCAATAGGGTCTTTTTTCCACAGATAAGTCACAAACTTAATGCCAAAATCTCATTAGAAACATGTATTGTTTGTAAAGCTACTTATACCATTCTATTCAGCCATCAAATTATATTCAATCCAATATGAATACACCCTAGCAGGATAGTCCTCCAAGGCTGCAACAGATCTATTCCAATAGGGTCTCCTTTCCACATAAAGGTTATAAACTTAATGCCAAAAACTCCTTAGAACATGTATTGCTTGTAAAGCTACTTATACCAATCTGATCAGCCCTCAAATTATATTCATCAAAATCTATTGATAATTTGCAATATCTACCGTTTCATTTCTTTAATCGAGCCTTCTGGGAATCAATGTTCTTAAAACTATTTTTTTTTATATTGCTTTGCATCAAACATTGAATTTAAAAATTTAATTTAATTTTATTCTAAGGAAAATTTGATTTGATGTTCACGTAGGCTTCGACGGTTGTCAGATGTATTTACCGTTTCTTCTTCCGGGTTGGACCGTGTTAAATTGTTGTTAATTGCCGAGCTTTTGCACATCATGTGATGGCTTCTTCAGGGCTGAATAGAGAATCATTCTCATTTCAACCTATAGCTTTACCAATATCTTGTTGTCTGACAATTTACACTAAAATAATTGCTTCAACCAACAAATGTATTACTTATCTCTTCAAAAAATGGTTGATTTAGGTATATTTATAATATTATAACCTTTTGTTGATTAATTGATAATTATTTTACAGGGTTTACGTCCTTCAATATTCCGAGGCTTGCTCTAATAATTTTAGAATCAATAAATATTTAATTTATTTAGTTGAGCAATTACTGTAATATATCAAGAACAACTTTATAAAAAGATCCCAATTTTTTTAAGAAACATTAAAGAATGATTCACAAAGACAGGTCGGTTTCTTTGTGTTGTTATTGTCAAACTTACCCCTTTCCCGTACACCCGTTCACTTCAAAACTACAGAATTAATTTCTGTAAAGTGGCCCCAAGGTAGCTAATGGCATCCGTTTTCGATTCGTAAATCATGCGCTGTGTGAGGGGGCGGGAAGGAAAAGCTTTTATCATTAAATGGCTTATCCCTAGCCATGGATGTTTAGAATTGTATGGCAATGATTAAAAAAAAATGTGTATTTTGTATTACTTGCCGACGATTTGGATTACATTTTAAGCCATCTTTATTGTTCCTGACAATAAGTGGCAATGAACATTTGATCCAGGTGGCAAGACATCTCCTCTCGCCTACATGATAGCCCTAAAGATAGTGTACTACGTATTTAAGAAAAAAAATATTGAATTCATGTTTACATTCCTAAAGACGACTTACAGAGTTTGCCGAAACTCCGTTTTGAAAGAAAACAAGACTCGGCATTATTATTTTTTTCTTCATTTAATGTCTAGCGATGGGAGTTAATTACCACCATCGAGAAATATCAAGCGGAAGTAAAGGCAAGCGATGGGGCGTACCTACGACACCTCCGAAGGGCTCGAACTGACACCGGTCAGTTACCAGTAGCCCCTTCGAGCACAATAATACTCAGCCAGCCAGACCTGGCGGCCACGCAGGCTCCCCCATCACAACCTGCCGTCAAAGTCTTAGGACTGCAATGAGCAGATTGCACAGACAGGAAAAGAAGAGAACATATCGCCACGATTCGCCAATCACAACCTCTTTGCTTCAGACCTAGAAGGTGAAAATATGGGATCAGATTCAGCCGTTCCTCGAATATTTCGACCTTCAATTTATTTCTGATTTTTGTATATTTTTGTGCAAAGAATGTATATAAGCACCCCGCAGATCGCATAAACTTAATTTATATTTTCCGACTCGTAAAAGAACATAAGGTGCTTTACAAAATGAGGCTTTTAATGCCGTTATGTCTACCCTCTCCGCAGAAAACAAATCCCTTTGGATTGCTTAAGCAGAATTCTTAAGATCCATAAAGAATATAGCCACCTCGCGAAGAAGAGATAGACCGAGGAGTTTTTGAAAATGAAATTACCAAAGTCCTTGTCACTCATGGAAGTAACACTTTCTGAGGTAAAGTATTTAACCTCTGTTCTACTCAAACGCAAATCACCAGGATTTGATTCAATCGCCCATCAAATTCATTGTGATTTTTGTAAGAATAATCAGCAACGCTCCCTATAATGTATTCGATTCCTCTCTTTGCTAAGTTTTTAATATCCCTCTTGTTTGAGACTTCGTTTCCACCTGATTCACCATTTTCCACAGTAAACTGCCACACCAGCCTAATCCACTAGCACAGACCTTATCTTCCAACTCCTAACTCTAGAAACCTCACCGACAACTCAAACTAGGATGGCTCGTGGTCTCATGGGATCATAGTTTGTAATTATTTTGAGAGTGGTGACCTTCTCTCCTTGAACGATTGCCATTTAATTTTTTTTTATTACTGATGTTCTAGCAAAAATGTTGGAACAAATTAGGGTTCAAAAACGTAAAACAAATATAAATCGTCACACATATTGGTTCCAAGTAAATCGAACCAATAAATGGGAAGATTTACGTGATTTATATAGTGCTATATATATATATGTATATATA
>KZ807220.1:494425-506829 GCA_000696205.2 Oncopeltus fasciatus | reverse complement strand
ATAACAATACACTGCGGAAAGTTATATATATATATTATAACAACTTTTAGTGCAAAGGAACAAAATAAAAAATCTAATTGCCCTAGCCAGGACTCGAACCTGGATCTTCTACCATCCGGGCTGGTGTATTTACCAATTTTGCTACCGGGACCAGTCTGATAAGTTATTAAATTCCCCGCAATAGAGTCGTAAATTCAACCTGCGAGGCCAACGAATATATCGTTTTATGCTCGGAGGTGCTGACATTGTCAAGCTGTTTAAATGACTCTTGTTATTTACTTTAAAATTTTAATTTTATGAATATTATTTTTTGTGGTATTTAATCCCACGTAAATTTTACTAATTTTATGTAACGGCCCGGATAGCAGGAGATCCAGGTTGAGTCCTGGCTGGGACAGTTAGATTTTTTATTCTGTTCCCTTGCACTAAAAATTAATAAGGATATTTTTGTTTTTACATAATGTGTGCTTCTTGATGTTTGTCATCCAAATTGACACCTAATTTGTAGGTAACTATTTGGCCATCGACCTTCTTGAGGAGATTTAAATCTTGTGAGTAATAGAGAATCCCAGACTAACCTCTCCTCTTGTATCTTCTTACTCGCCTGCCCATTTTCTTCTTCGTCTGCCTCTGCTGGGTATAGCACTAACTCAGTAGAAAGTTTTCGCCCAGTTTTCATTGGTTTTCTAAGGAGAGCTTCCTATATAAATTTCAGCATGTGAGCGTATTTTTCTCCATCTGAAGTTTGGCTTATTTCCCACTTATTCTGACTGCTTATTTGATCACCTATCTTTATTTTTGAGATACTTCTTCCAAGCACCCGCTGGCATACATATATATATATATTTACATAACACTAATACATCTTACTTTTTCAGTGCAGGCCGAGGAGCAAGACAAGGGCGTTAATGTGATTGCAGTGTTAGCTTCCATCCCTTCCACGAGTAGCTTCCACAACGGCAAGCCGGCGCCTCGAATCACCCCCTTACTCAGCCAAATGGCTCACATGTAATGTAGCTATCTAATTTTCCCTGGCAGGAGCTTTTACAACCCCACGTGACCGCCTTCCTCCACCCTAATAACCACCGATTCTCTGCTTATTAACTCACAGCCCCCCTTTTTTTTTTTTAATGAATGATCAGAACAGAACTTAAGACTTTAGGAAATTATTATATATCCTGGACAAAAATCAGTACATAAACGTTTGTATGAAAGAGGCAGTTTTAAACATGACCTGAGAAGAATTTATCCGTAACGAAATTGAAAAATATCAAGTAAAAAATATATGAAGAAAATAGAAAAAAGTTCAAGAGCATAGGAAAATAAGCACATGATATTTGAAATACTATGAGAACAGCAAATTTAAATGTTGTATATGTTAATCTGAAACTGAACCAGTAAAAAAAAAATAGGTAAGGAACGTCCAATAAAATATAAAAATATGAAATTAAAAATATATTAGGTTCAAATGGCAGAACTATTACAAATTTACTTATGACTCTTCTAATTCTTACCAATCTAATAATTATATACATTTGTTATATTCATTAGTCAATTAATTAACACATTAGCTAACCCTAACTTTAACACTCACGAATGATGCTTGTTAGTTGGAATGAATTGTAATGAACTGTTCATTGAGCAGTAAAATAAATGTTTAGTTCTGTTTTGGGGGGATGCAGGTGAAATTATATCCATATCGTAGAAAAACTTTTGGTCTTAAGCCTTCTTGAGATTTTAGATGTGAAAGACACTATTGTCTTGAAATGAAATAAATTCCGTTTTATTTATACTATTAACATGTGAGAATGGTCGGGGTTTCGGCCAGGAAGAAAAAAATATACACCAAAATTTGGAGTAATATTTTTATTTATGCCAACGTTTCGGCAAACTCAGTTGTTTTCTGCAGTTTACAATGTGAACAACCACCCTGGGGAGATTTTTTCACTCAACGCCATTGCCCTGATGATGGCTTACTAGCTAAGCCGAAACGTTGGCATAAATAAAAATATTACTCCAAATTTTGGTGTATATTTTTTTCTTCCTGGCCGAAACCCCGACCATTCTCACATGATATTCGAGACGGCCAACTAACCATCAACCATTTATACTATTAACGTTTGAATACACTTGTTTGTTATTTTTTTATTTTATAAATATTCTTTTATTTATAACCTTTATTTACATATTACGTTACGTTCAAAATAAATAAAAACATTTTGTAATTTGATTACAATGTATAGGAAAAAAAAAAATTGACATTAATGAAAGTCACATGAGGAGAGAAGGTGACCAGTGACACCAACGAGAACCCATTTTGTTTATATTCAGTGAAATATTTTCAAAACAGGATAGTACATTTTTATTTTCCATATTAGTTCATAGATGAATAGGTTTTAAAAACTTGAACTTAACATTTAAGAACATAAATTTATTCTCCTTATTCATAAGTAATTCTCAGAAACTTAAGATAATGCTTCATTTTATGTCAGAAAATTCATTCTCCATACTTTCCAAGAACTCTGTTTTCTTAAAGTTCTTATTACGTACAGTTACCTAAATTTCATTCAACCCTTTCTTTGTATACCAATTATTTAGTCCAAAACCTATCAATTATTATTCATCTTGGGAATCCTCCACGTCACGTGAACAGGAAATGGCCACGTGATCTCCTTTTGGTAAGTTCTTTATAAAAATTAGTATGAAATTATTCAGATAAAATGTAAATATGCCTATTTATTTCATTAAAATTCATTAAGACTGTTAACAATGTCAAGTTTCACCATCATGTGAGGGATAGCCATTTTGTAATGTTTTTATTTATTTATTTATTTGTGAAACCATTATTAACATATAATTTATTTTATTATTACAGTTGATATGATTTTTATCTAATTTTGTATATATGTAGTATTAGTTTAATTTTCTTCTAGTATTATCTATTTGATTAGTATTAATATAATTTTCCTTGTTTTACTAAATTAAGGTTTAATAAACGTGTTTTTCTAACATAAATTCATAATTATTATTATTATTTGAAAGAAATTTGAAAAATGCAGACTGTAAAGGATGTAATTCGCCAATGAAGTACTTATTTAAAATTATAAAAAAAACTTAGCAATGAAATAATCTCGTTTAAGGGGCGATTTGAACTTTTATGGTGACAGTACTACAATTCCGTAACAAAAAATGAGAGAATGGGAGAAAAAACAGTGTTTTAGAGCTTATTCCTAATCAAGCGTAAATTATTATAATTAGGCTTTGATATTTGCATAAATAATACAATTTTTATACATATTTAAAAATATGTTATATTATCTGCACATAAATCCACGCATGAATATTTTCATTCCTCTTTTTTTAAGCTAGTTCTTGAAGATTATTTCAGATAACAATACACTGCGGAAAGTGCAAATGAAGGCGAAAAAGAGACAAAAGCCTGTCACTGTTATCACTAGAGTTTAGCTGTCTCCCGATAGCGCTACACTTCTCAAATCCTACTCGTAGGGGAGATAAGAGAACGCATGAAAGGTGGAGATTCTCAGGGGGGGGGGGCAAGAGGTGGAATCCCCCAACAATTTCTGACCCTCAATTTGACACTAACGGCCTCTGGGCCCGAGAGCTCTTAGCCTTCTTCCACTCAGTTTAACAGCAATTTAAGCCTGCTCTCTCTCTCGGCAGGACCTGGTAGGTGGCGCCTCCTGCCGGACGGGATGGGGCTTCCAACCCTCGCTATGAATATTTCATAAGAAAGAGAAAACTTCAACCCCCTACCCCTGCTGGAGGTACGCTAAACACGAACTAACCGCACCACTCCACCCCTACTTACCTACTTTCAAGTATGATCAGCTCTCTTTCTTCTCTCTTCTACATTTTTTTTTATATTCTTACTTGCTCTCCCTTTCACTGTCTCTTGGAAATTTCACTTGGGATTTCGAAATTCATTTTGTGTTAGATATTTTGTGCTTTAATGAGTTATTTATTAGCAGAAGAGGTAACCTCACTTGCACGCTGGGAATCAATCGCTTTTAGTTAAGTAAATAATCTAAAGGGTTATTATTATTTCTACCACCAATGAATATAGAACTCTCATACCTTATATTCTCCGTCTTCATTGGTTTCTGCAAACCATCTTCTGTTGGCGAACGCTTTCGGACATTGTCCATCTTCTGGGCGAATACATGTGTTCACTGTCACTGTTTGCATTCAAGTTTAATACAGACAGTGACAGTGAACACATGTAATCGGCCACGAAGATGGACAATGTCCGAAAGCGCTCGCCAACGGGAGATGGTGTACAGAAACCAATGAAGACGGAGAATATAAGGTATGAGAGCTTTTAGTTAACTTATCTCTATTACCAAATCTTTCAGCCTATTTTAATAACACTTCAAGGAGTTATATTCAGTTATTTAATAAAAGGGTATTTCGTAATTTATTATATAATATNTTATTATTTTCTGATCTCGCGCATTTCAAACTAATTTAACAGGTCTTGGAGAGAAGATATATAATAAATGAGTTATACCTATGGTAAGTTCAGTTAGTTAGTTAGTTATACCTGTGTTCATTATAGTTTATACCTATTTATATTTAATGTATTTATGTTATGTATTTATACTAATGGATTAGTTTGTTATGAATATATATATATTGCTGGAATAAAAATGCGTTTATCATGAGCCATGGGAGGATGGCTAAGGAGTAAAAAATATATAAAAATATTTAACTGTAATACATTAAACAATTTATAAGGAGCGCTCCCATGCACAATTTCATTTTTTAATAACTGATTAAGTGAAATAAATGATTTTTATTAAGGGGGTACGGTCATGAGAGAATTATATTACGATTAAATAAGTCTTTAAGAAGCTTACTAAAAATCATTAGTAGATATTTAACTCTCATACCTTATATTCTCCGTCTTCCTTGGTTTCTGTACATCTCCCGTTGGCGAGCGCTTTCGGAACCTGTCCATCTTCTGGCCGAATACAAACGTTCACTGTCACGGTCCGTATTCAACTGTGTTTTTCTGTGTGTTAGTTGTGTCAGGTAGCTGTAGGGGTCACTTTTGTCGGTGGTCAGGTATGTTGCATGACCGAGTTGAGGGTCATCGTCCATTATTCCAGGTATAAGTTGAGGTAGGGATTAGTTGTAATCCCCTTTGTTGAGGTGTCCTAAGTGTTTCGAAAGTTTTTTGTAAATGTGTTTGTTTGCCTATGGATTATGCTGTCTTCTGTCTTTTTGCGTTGTCGTTGGTTTGTGCGTCGTCTGTTCGTTTGCGTTTGTGTGTTCGTTTTAGTAATAACAGCGGTCTAAATATTGTGTCCGATTGTGTGTTAAGTTGTTCGTGAATTATGTTCTTGTCCGCTGTCCTTGTCTTGTAGATTTCCATATTTTCTAATATGTCCATCTTCCGTCCCTTCTGTTGTTTGTGTAGCAATGTCATTGTTATTTTTATGTCGGTGAGGTCGTGGCCGTTGTCTTGTAGGTGGTTTGCGTAGTTGGAGTCCCGTTTTTGTCGTTTGTATGCTCGTGCGTGTTCGTCAAATCTCGTTTTTAGTTTTCGTCCTGTTTGTCCTATGTATGTCTGGTTGCATGTGCACGTTAGTTTGTATACTCCGCTGGAGTTGAATGTTTCAGTCTTTATATTGTTCGTGTGTAGGTTGCGTTTTAGTGTATTGTCTGTTTTTAATGCTGTGAGTATACCTTCTTTTCTAAATAGGTTTGTAAGTTTGTAAGTTTCAGTGCCTGTGTATGTTATTGTGTATCTATGATTTGCCTGTTCTTCTTGTTGTCCGTTCGTGTGTGTTTTGTTGTTGTATTTCGTAAGTAGTTTGTCTATAGTGGTTTGTTTGTATCCGTTGTTGTGCGCAATTGTGTATATCGTCTGTAGTTCTTTGTCATAGTTTTCTTTTGTGAGTGGGATTGTCTTCATTCGTCGTATTAAATGTCTGAATGCTGCGAGTTTGTGTTGTGTGGGGTGGTTTGATGTTGCGTGTATGGTAGTGTCCGTCGCTGTCGGTTTTCTGTATATTCCGTAGGTTAGCTTATCGTCCGTCCTTGTAATAGTTATGTCGAGGTAGTTGATTGTTTTGTTGTTTTCTTTCTCCATTGTGTATGTGATGTTGGGATGTAAGTTGTTTAGGTCTGTTAATATGTCTTCTCCATTATCTTGTGAAAGTATGCAAAGTATGTCATCTACGTACCTGTAGTAGTGTTTTATGTTGTAGTAGATATTTAATTTGTTGGGGGTTTTGTCAAGTTAGATCAAATAAATACAAATACCTCGGGGCGCCAGGCTAGCTCAAGGGATCCGTACGGGTCTCGCATTCCTGACGCAGCGGGTTCAAATTCCGCCCAGGTCAATCTTTTATTTATAAATAGAAGTTTGTCCTGAGCCATGGGTGTTAAAATGGGGTGGCAACCTGTAGATAACCCCTCCCTCCAATGACCCTAAGTGGTTGCAAGGGAGGCTAACACAGCAAAAAAAGAAAAAAATACAAATACTGGATATATAAACGTCATGGTGACATTTACAACCAAGGGGAGGTCATAGGCACCGGATACACTTTTTGTTGAGTTTTGTTAAAACAGAATTTTTTCAAGATTTTGTTATACAGTAGTAATCACACTACTACACAGTATCACAGTACTCTACACATGGAATATTGTACATTATATTATAATGTAGTTAAACAGTACGGTCCTGGTAGTACAACACGTGGTATGTCAGAAGTACGTAGGGACGTATGACTGGAGAATTCAGGTCTGGGTTTCTGACGCCATATGTCCAGTACAGAAACACATATTTTTTTCTCGTTTTTTCCATGAGAGGACGAACACAATAATAACAAAGATGAAGATATGACATTTTATTTAAATCATGTTCAATTGTGTATTTTTTTAATTATCTGGTAATGAATATGGGATCCAGTTGACACGACGTCCCCTCTCACTTTCATGATAACCCTGAAGAGGGCTTAGAATTTAAGCCGAAACGTTGGTGGATAATAAAAAATACACATGTTTTAAATTGTTATTTTTTGGATCTACCCTGACCGAAATCCATGAAATAAAACATATACGAATAACCTCTACGGTCACTAATTCTCCATTTGAGCTTACTAAGAATCCTTTTTTATAAAAGTTTTTTTACCCTTTGCATTTAACAATTAATGGATAAGCTATAAATGTTTTATATTAATTTTATAAAGGAAATCATACAGATAATACATAATTCATATTTCAAATAAAATAATAAATAAAGAAATACATCCTGTTAACCTTTCTTTCATTATTAATTTGAATAAAATAGATGATAGATTGTTTAATAAATTAAATAAAGCTGACATTTACGGAAATTAAATTATTATTGTATTGGATGTTAAATAATTACTAAAATAACATAAAATTCACTAAGTTCCTTATTTATACAATTCAGGCTTATTTATGCAGAATACATTGAAATAAAACTTTAATGGTTAGTGCAAATAGTTAGTTCTTTTTAATGAAATTAAGGGTTAATAGATTTAATGAAAAACTAATTATAAAGTTTTTGGTGTCCCGTTTTAATTGTTTTTTTTTCTTCTGATCTTGAAGATATATTTTGAATAGAATAAACTGCAATGAAGAAGTACTATTCCCCCCCCCCCACGTGTCTATGTACTTAGGTAACATAAGTCTTAATTAAAATTTTTTTTTAGAAAATAAATTTCAGAGTAAAACATTTGGTGCCTACATGTTCCAAGAATGATTTTCTCAACAATAGTTATAATGAGCATACAAGCGATACAAATTCTTTTTTTTTTTTTTTAAATCTTATTTATTATTTTCTGATCTCGCGCATTTCAAACTAATTTAACAGGTCTTGGAGANTACATTACTTTTTATTTTAGTATTTTTTTTTCTTATATTTTTAAAACTTCTCTTGCCTTAAGAAGAACTGTCATTCCTTCAGTTATCAGGCTCGTTCTGGTATAGTTCAGGACTCCTATGATTCGAGGTGTCATTAGAGGTTGGAGGGCCGTCGATCGTCCATCTTGTGTGGACTTGTCGCTAGCACACCTTTGACCTGGGAATATCACCCTCATCCCTCAAACCTCCAACCTAACGACTTGTCCTTCCTCTGCCAACCAGCTGGAGAACTAGTACACAACTCTCTGCTGACAAAGATTTCCACTCAGTACGGCCCATCCCTTATGATCCGCGGGGCCATTAATTATTATCTTTAAGGTAAGGCCATTAATAATAATATTAATGGCTTCTATAATACACACATGTATAAAAAAATATCTGTTACTTTTACAATTACGATTTAAATTGTTTTATTAACTATTATTGTAGTTTTTGTCACGGCATTGATTGTGCTAAGGAGGGACCTGTAATATTCCTGTTGTAAAATGTTTAAGGTAAAGTTTTTTTTATGACAAGTAGAGTAATCATAGATTTCAGCTTTTGACCCCGCATAGATTAGAAGGAGTAATATTAGGGAGCAAATCTACAGTTCTCCTAAAGTTATTCCTTCTCTGGTTATTTTTAAGACACTCCACTTAAAATTATAAATTAGAACAACTTTCTCCCCTAATTCACGGCATCCCCTTTTTTTAAACATTTCTTATCTGATAATTAATCTTATTTATTATTTTCTGATCTCGCGCATTTCAAACTAATTTAACAGGTCTTGGAGAGAAGTTAAATGCCATTTAAGGATTTTATAGCTTAGTAAAATCTACCATAGAAAGATTACTGATGCATCTTCATTTACTTTAGCCTTTTTAAGGGTTACTTAGTTTTTTAAAAACACATAAATATTAGAAAATTCCTTTCATTTTATAAGGAAGTAATAGAAGAATGATCTGGTTTTCCCATCAATTTTATGTAAATGGTCAAAAGAATCTGGATAAAATGTCAAACTTACCAAATAACCGGAGCTACAGGAATGACAATATAAATGTATACGTATCTTTATAATATTTTATTTTATTTATAATCTTAGCCTCCCTTTCAAACACTTAGGGTCATTGGAGGGAGGGGCTATCTACAGCTTGCCACCACATTCTAAACACCCATGGCTCACGACAAGCTTTGATTCAAAAATAAAAAATGGACCTGGGTGGGATTCGAACTCAGCAGCGACAAGTTTGCGAGGCCCTTACGGATTTCCTGAGCTACCATGGCACCCGCCTCTGTGTATAATAGTGGTTTTAATAATATATTTTACATGTAATTTTGAACAGAAAATTTTTTTTTTTAAGAAGAATTTCAAATGTCCTGTGGTGGATTTAAGTGAATAAATCTTTTTTTTTTTTTTTTTAGAATTACCCAAATTTAAATATATTTTTTTTTTAATGTCCGCTTCCATAGGCCACTACTTCTTGCAATTGTAGGGCAGTTTATTCAATTTGATACTCCACTCTGACGGAAAAGAGAGGAATATGGATGAGGTTTCTTCATTTCCGGAGAGCTGTCTTTCTATCCCCACTGATTTACAATTTAAATTCCGCGTTATCTGAAACAAGTGGATAGAAGCAGTAAGGAGAGGGATTTCTGAAGAGTGCTCAAAATTCCATTTAGACCAATTACTGTCCCTCAGGAAGCCAATTACTGAATCCAAGGTGGAATCGTTTAATTCTGGGACAATCTGATGAGTCTACTCAGAACCTGGATATTAGTCTTACCTAGCTTCATAACCAAATCTCGGAGGGTTTTACTTCAGCATTTAGTAGATATGTTTAAACTGCACAACAAAAAAATATTTTTTGAATGTTTCCTACACTAAATTAGTCTATTTCTACTAATTTTGGGGTGATAAAAACGAAAATAACATTGAAAATTTTTTATTAGCTCTGGTTTTTGAGATATACAGCACTTAATCTTAAAGAGTAGTTATACTTTACGTGAAAAGTGAAAGTACAAAAAACAATATTGTTATGTTTCTTTTAGAATATTTTAAGTACAAAACTGATTAAAAAAAAACATTATTCTTAATGTTTTGACAAATAAAAGAGGTTTGTACTACCAAATTTCAATTAAGTCCATCCGATGTATTGTAAGATCGCTGTCGTTTAGCTTGTCTTTTATAAAACACTTCTGGAGCATCCCTACACCGAGATATTTTCACATCATGTTATAGAAGATTCCACTGTTGTAGTCTTGACCCTAACAGCTCAGCCTTTTCCTTAGACAAGCAAAGATCTCTTATAAGGTCACTCAACTCTGCTTGACTAATTCTGTGCGGATCACTAGACCTATCGCTTACATCAAAATCAGGGTCATAGGATGTAGAAGGATGGGTTGCTTCTTGTAAACAGACTTCATCACTTTCCTCTAAAATTTCATAGTTTTGGGGTGGAGAAGGGACTGGCAAATTGTCTGAGTGTGGTACAGGCCGAAGAGCAGATGGGAGATTAGGGTATTTCACCGTTCCTCTTTTCTTCGTAGATAAACCTTGCTTAATGGGAGGAGTTAAGCAGAAATAACAGTCGTCTGTATGATTGGTAGGCTCACGCCAAACCATAGGTACTGCAAAAGCCATTGCCCGCTTATTATTTTTCAGCCACTCTCGCAATATGACGGAACAAGAATTACAACATATATGAGGAGCCCATGATTTATCTTGGTCCCCAACTTTTACACCAAAAGAATGTTCATAGGCAGTCTTAATGATAGGTGACATTTTATGTTTCTGAGCCTTAAATGTTATTTCACCACATATATAGCAAAAGCTATCGACAGAATTCACACACTTTCGAGGCATTTCAGATCAGCACTTAAATTAATTTACAAATCAACTTCACACGATAATTTCAATAGCAACCACGTGCGTACAATTGACAAACTCGCAAAGGTTATGTTTACTACTTATGAACAGCTGATGAGAGGGGTGTTATGTAAACAAACATGTGTACCAACTGTTGGTGATGAAATATTTCATTTGTTGAAAACTCAATACATATATAATAGAATGATACTATATCTTGAAAACAAGAGCTAATATATAATTTTTATGGTCATTTTCGGTTTTAACACGTAGAATTACATTGAAATAAGCTAATTTCAACCCCGAAACAAAAACTTTGTTGTTCAGTGTTATTATCAGTTACCCAAAAACTCATCGTCTTGCTCTTTTTAACCTTCATAATTGAAAGTATAATAACTAATAGGTATTTATGGTTCTTTTTACAGCATGTAACTTTCTGGATATACTTATTTCCACACAAAACGTACTAACCCCTTGATCATGTGCTAGGTGTGGAATGATGTTATTGTCTTAGTTTATGAGGCATACATCTACTTATATTCTCCCAAAAAAATGGCGTAACTTCTTTTCCAGCTACCGATCAATACTTAAATTGAAAACTTTTTAGGGATGGCAGATAAATATACTGATACACTGAAAATGTCTATGAACATACATCTTGTCATATATTTAGGCAAATATTTTTTGGGGCTGAATCAAGATTAAATGCATTAAATAACTATAACTAAATTGAATTAAATTTATAAATAGAAATAACTATAGACATTTTAAAACTAAATCCAAGAAGTAGTTTTTCCTTATGTTTTAGTCCATGCTGTGGTACGTTTTTCTCTCTATTACCATAAATGAATTTACAATAGAAATTTCAATTATGTTCTACACTTCTTAATTAATATATTATATTGTTGCTTATTATGTAAGTAGAGAAAGAGAAAGAAATATTATCTTATGGCCATAGAAATAAATAAAAATAGTTTTAAAAAACATCATTGATCAATTCTAATCTCATTGTTCGTATCTTTGATGTCTAGATAGTTAGCTTTCGGCATTTCTTAATAATATTGATATATTAGTTTTTGAGAGAGAAGGAGTTCGAAATTCTAACCGCTTCATAACTAGTGAATATTTGTGCTAGAAGTAAGTCAGTCGATTAAGTGAGAGGAGCTGTAGTAACTTTTCACAATTAACTCATAAAAATTTGATCAGGAAACGTCCCTGGTGGGAAGAAGTAAAGAGTTGATCAGAGGTAAAGGCGGGAAGAAATTAAATATCAGCACAACCTTCTGACCACCAGGTAATTTCCCATTCATGGGTTTACCATTTACCATTCGTGGGATGGTACCCTATATATGGTAGAGCTGGGTTCTCTCAACGGCATATTGGTAATATATTTCTACTGTGAGTAATATAATATTAAGGGTTATTACAAACGAAAACACAAGGAAAAAATAACTAAGAGTTAAACCAAGAAACTTTTAGTTCAAAGTTTTAGTGCCCCAACCAATGGACCGCATCATTATTATTTACTTTACTTATTTTAATTTATATGTGTGTGTGTGTCTGTGTGTGTGTGTTTAAATATATTAAACAAATATTTAAATACATATTTTCGTGTTGGGCGTTTCTCTCAAATATTAGATTA
>KZ807220.1:479826-493197 GCA_000696205.2 Oncopeltus fasciatus | reverse complement strand
TTTCTAAATAATTTATTAATCTTTATTTATTAAGACAAGTAGTCTATTTTTTTCTTTTATTTCCTTATTAAATGTCTGTTAATATAGAATCATTTCGTAATTGGATAAAGTAGAAGAACTAAAAAAAAAATGACAACCGCAAGAGGAGAGATGCTGATCAATGACACAACTTTAAAATATGAAGTCTATTTAATTGTGCTTTCTCCAATAATTTTTTTCGATATATGAATAGTAAAATATTTCATTCTGAACTTATTTTTCTCTAAATGATGTTTTATATTACTTATAATAATGAAAAAAATTATATACTATTAATTTTAGTGAGAACAAAGTCCTCTCAAATATCTTGAATTCATTAATGCCTCATTGTCGTGTGTCATTATTTGACTGCTACAGCCATTTTAACGGGGGTTATAATATTTGTAATCTTAAATCGATTTCAATAATTTATTTTAAATTATAGAAACCTAATTAAATATATTAGAATATTTGTTATTGTGGTTTTCCCCTGTAAGAAAAGATGTTTATGTTCAAGCGTCTGCCTAGCCCAATGAATCTTAATAGGACTCCAATGTAAATTCAGACCCCTCCCTCAGTAAGTTTTAGAAAAACAAGACTTTTCAATATCATGGGTGTTTATAAGTGGTCTCTTACCTCCGGATAATCCCTCAATCTTGTCTCTAAGTAGCTGCACTGAGAGGAAAAATTAATGACAAAAGTATTTATTTATTGCAATTATGGTAAAAAAAGAATATTCTTACGTTATTACCATTTTTTGCTTTGAATGGTAACTTTGAAGCAGTATGAACTTATCCATTAGCATAGAGCTCGTGACTGCACTCTCGCCAAGTCCCACGAACCCCTTTTACGCGGACTTCATGCAATATTTAGTAAGTTCAGACTTAGCCCCAAACAACGAAAATGTACTGAGGTTTTACCGTTTGTAAGCATCCATCTATTGTTTCTTTTTTTCTTCTTTTGAATGTCTTTCGTCCCCCCCCCCCCCCCCTCATAAATCCCTTTTCTCGAACTGAATTTTTCATAAAGAGAGAACTGAATGGAAAAAGAACCACCCCCCACTCCCCTTGGGGGGAAAATTTCATTGCTCCCTGGGTCTTTCTCTTTTACGACTCCATGCACTTTACTTAGAAATTACACATTTATAAAGGGAGGAAAAATGAATTGGAGAGGTAAATAAACGCCAGAATTAAATATTAACAAATGCGCCCCACTGTTTACTTACCTATACATATACATACGATACGTTCTCGTGTAATTGGAATAAAAAAATCACATTTAAAATTTTAAAGGCTAATTTGTCTTTCAGTGTTATGTTATATTCTAATATAAATTTAGAATCAATTAATAATAATTAAATTGAAAGATATATACAAATTATGTGGTAACAGTCATCATTATCAGGAATTTTTTGTTTGTCAAGAAAATTGTTACTGAATTTTACTACTGAAAAGTATAAATTATTTCAAAATTAACATCTATGAAAAAACCATTTGAATTAAGAGAAAATTACTTGGCTAGGTGGTTTGAACGCTTTCTACAGATATTGACAGCCTCAACAATGTTCAATTTTCCCTTTAATGTCCCATTCAACCCAAATTAGTCATTACATTATTTCTGTATGTCGGTCCACAAAATCCTAAAATAAAAAAACTAAAAAAACAAATTCTCAAAACCCAAAAATTATAAAATATTTAAAATTCCAAAATGAAGCATTAAATAAATTCTAATTACGTTATTGAATTAAACTTAAATTTTTTGACGTTAAGATATGTAGAGAATAAAAATATTGGGTTTGCTATGGGTGAACTTTAAATATCCTAAATCATCTTGGGCTCTCTTAAATTTACCACATGACTACTGCACCAACCACCATGATATAAATAAATGCATTTCGGCCTTCAAAAAACCAGAAGAAACTAATTTCCCTAAAGTAAACCAGTGAAAGCATAATTCTTGATTATAGAATTTTTTTTTTCCTCCTATAGCACTTCAGGAGTGTGTCTTAAGCCAGCGGAATTCCTACAGAAGGGTATTACTAGATGTTTTTTGTTGGGTTCGGACAAGGTTGAACCAAAAAATACAATTTAAAAAAAATGTGTATTTTTTATTATCTGCCAACGTTTAGGCTTATATTGTAAGCCATCTTCAGGGCTACCATAAAGGCAAGAATTGGCAGGAGTGAAAATTTATTTTGGGTCAATCTTGACCGATTACCAATAAAAGAACCATATATACTCGTAATAATCTCAAGAGACAACAACTCTCCATTTGAACCTATAGAATGGTCTGTCTCAATATGAAATAGAATCGGTAGGGTATTTTACCCCCTAGAGTGTAAGAGTAACTCAAGGATAACACAAATAATAATAAGAGAAAAAACCTCTTAAACTAAAAGTCGCCGTCCACTTAAATACATATAATTGCAGGAATAAATTAGACAAGAGAAGGGGTAAAGGTTGCTTTTGTCCGCAAAGTTCAGGGGTAGTTTTTTCCTCCTTGAAGTTGAGAGCCCAGGGGAAGTTGCCAACAATAGATCAAAGCGATAAACTTACGAGGAAATTCCTTCCTTTTTTTCCGGGGGTAGGTGGGTACGGTGAGGGGGGGGGGAGCAAGCAGAAGTTATAGAACACTTTTCTTTTTTTCTTTCCGGCCTAGCCTACTTCAAGCTGCACAGGAACACACTGAAATATTGAAGGGTCACACATTATTGACAGTGTTGGTATAAATAATGCAAAGTCTGTTACTATCCAAACACAGCGTATTCAGCAGTATTGGTGGTCACTAGCAAACCAAGAAGCTCGCAGCGATTAATTGTCAGTTAAAAATCTATACGTACGCAGAGTTTTATACAATTATCTAAATTTAATAGTAATAGATACATATATTAATATTATAATTGTAATCAATAATTTAATTCACATAGTTTGATAAGATTAATTTAATAATATTTATTTTTTCGTTTTTTTACAACTGTTCATTTTAATCAAATTACAAAATGTTTTTATTTCTTTTTAACAGAATGTAACATGTAAATAAAAGTTATTAAAAATATATGTATATCTGGAAAAACAATTGAAATATTTGGTACGTTCTAAGTCTGGTACTAAAGAAGAATAGACTGTTATTATGAACCTCCTAAGCGATTAATACGTCCAATAATGTATTTGTCATTTTAATATAATTTTTAAAATATAAAAGAGAATGGTAGTAACCAAAATGAGTAATCACAGCCAATTTTATGTTTTATATTATTTTTTTATTTACAGCGAATAATAAATTATAAATTGATTGATATATTATACTGAATTTCATATAATAATCGTAATTATTATATTCGAAGATACAGTAATAATTTATTTGCTTCTACAGCATATAAGGTTTCCCAGCTCAAATTATATTACAGCTAGATAAGACGGATTCATGTAAGTATATTATCTATTAAAGATATTTTATGCCGGCTCTTGAGAGGATTCAGATGATACTAATGTATGACGTAAGACCTTATCACATTATTCATCTCGTTATTTTACCTAAATTTCTTAACAATAAATGAATATTCGAGAAGGGTTGAGAGAGAGGGGGTAGGAGGAAGTGAAGGCCACTCACTGTGGCTTGGGTCTGATTAGGACAGAGGCGATTAGCTGTAGATGTGATTAGGTATTGTCCAGAGATTAGCAGATTGACTGTGCGAATTTCTCCTGGGGCTAATTCCTCTCAAACCCGCTACCTGTATCTAACCTGTACCTGAACTACAGACTCGATCCGTATTACCAGAGAAGATATTACGCTTATACATATATATATACATGTTGATTCGAGCATAACTATAATTACTGCATTATGTAGTAGTGTGTGTTAAGTTTATTTTTTTTTTCATTTTATTTTGTCCGTTTTTCTATTGAAATTTAAAAGTAAAAAGCATTTTCTTCCGTTAGGGTTATGTATGGGGATAGCTCATACAGAAGAAAACATAAATCATACTGTAGAAAAAAATGTCACAATTAACATGCATTAAAATATGACATAACTTTATCTTAAATATCAGTTTACAACTCTTTGTTTATATATATAGGAAAACAGTTTAAACAAAGGTGACCTCCATATATCGTCTCTATCCCCATCGTCAAACACTTACGTCACAACACTTAGGAAAGTCTAGAGTTCGAGACCTTGGAAACCTACGTGAAGTCGTTTAGAGGTTATTTTTTAAGTATTTAAATTCATAGATAATAAGTAGTAAGTCTCTAAAGACTATTATTTATAGCTCTCTGCTAAGGAAAACAAAAGAATTGCTAAATGTTTTACTGCATCATTTTTGCCAGACATTGAATAGATTTTTGCGTTTCTTTCTTATACGCATTTTATAATATGCAAAAAGTACATAATGCCCTTATGAGGAAAATAACTTTAAAAGTGGTGATAATAGAACTTTATTCTGGAGGTACCACACCAAATATGTAAAAACAAAATGTATGCAAGTAACAAACATTTTAAAATGTTTATTTAATACACTATGGGGAGCGGATAGAACCAATGATCCTTTTCTATCGATCTTTGATAAGAACTAGAATTGATTATGGCACTGTCGCTTATGCTTACGCTAGCGACAGAACACTCCTCATGTTTGACTCAGTACAATAATGTGCTCTCCGAATCGCTACAGGAGCATTCAAATCAAGCCCCACAGACAGCCTCAAAGTGGAAGCTGGGGAGATGCCACTTGAGCACAGAAGGAAATTATTGTCGCTCATATATTTCGTAAAAATGTTAGCTAAGCCACACCACCTACTATGTACCCTCTATCCTAAACAGAATTAGGTGTATATTTAATGACCTAAACCTTGATATTCCTACACCTCTACCTCTTCAAGAATCAATGATAGAACCCCTGACCCTAATGAGCCCTTGATTTAACTTCTCTTTAACCAAGTACCTTAAACTAGAAACTCCTCCTGTATTTTAAATGAATATCACAATCTTCTGCAAAAAATGCCTCCGTGCACAGTCATATACACAGAGGGCTCTAAGATGAACAACAAAACAGGGGCAGCATTTGTGAGCAATGCAAGATCATACCGTTTTCTCTCTCTATAAAATGGCGAGTAAATACGCTGAAATCGATCGAAAAAGCTCTAAATGTAGCAATCTCGCTACAGCAACGGCTAGTAGTTTGTACTGATTCGTTGTCATCAATCCTTAGTATAAAGAACTTACAATAATAAATCATATTCTATATAATCAAGTCAAGATTATGAGATATGGGTTAAAAATCTCCCTGAGACAGATTTATGGAAAATTATTATATGCAGATTAGAGCTAAATTTACATTTATTCAATGTATACTTCAAATTGTTTCTCCCAAATTTAGTGTTAAAATTATAAACCTGAAATTTTCTAAACTTTGTCAAATTTTCTATCATTATCGTTAATTAAGACAACAATCTCCTAAATTTGTTGTTGATAGATTTAATTTAAACAAAGTCCGAAGATAATTAGAAGTATGGGTTAAAAATCATTATTTGATACTACTTAAACGCGAAAGTGACCTACTGAATATATGACAATATTTATTATTTCTAATCTATTTTATTAAGCCTGCACAGGAATCAATATGATTCCTCGATATTATTACTGAACCTCCTTAATAATTTGAAATAATGTAATATCATAAAAAAGTTGGACTGAATGTTTTTTTTATTTCTCCATTTTCTAATGAAATGAAATAACATCATATTAATTTTGTTATATTGTGCACACATTAAATTCAATGCTGCTTTTCTGCTCAATTACAATTTTGGGGAAACCTATGATAATCTTTTAATATTTTGATAATTAATGGGATCATTTCATACATATTTAAAATTTAACACATTTAAAATAAGAATGAATTCTTAAAGTCATTGACATACTTAGGAATTAAGTAACTAACATTATAGATCCCTGAAAATATTACATATGAATTTTTATGTCTTGGTGAGGTTTACAGCGATTTCGGCCATTCTACTTGTACACAACAGGTGTATGACGTTACGCAATATATTTACTCTATTTAACTTATAATAATTACCAATCGATTATTGGGGACTTAGAGATCTGTGGAGGAATTTCGGAATGTATAGCAGGACATTTGAGCCACCCAAAACTTACAACTACCACTATAATATGCCAGGGCACATCTTCCAAACCGACAGAGCTCCCTACAGGTGACTGTATTTATGTTTGGGCTAAGTTCCCATCTCATCTGACACGCTTTACAGAGACATATTGCTACATTAATTGTGATAAACCCCATTAATCGTGAGAATATATTGTATTATTTGTTGTAGTAGAGAAAGATTTATCAAGATAGGTTTTGGATCCAAATATGGTGAGATTGGCTGGTCATTTATATAAAATTTCTTCAAAGAAATCAAAATATATCGCTGAAGTACTATGTTACATATTTTGGAAATTGTTATCAATTTCATTCGTCAAAATCTTTTTTTTTTTTTTTGTATGATTTTGGTCAAAATCATATAGTACATTATTTGTTATCAAAGTTAGTTTTTAATTATCAGTTTTAAGATATAAATGCTAAAACAAAAATATTGTGAAAGGTTAAATTTAGATAAATAAGAAGTCGTTATTATAAATTAGATAAGTTTGAGATATATGAAATGAGAAAATTTTTTTTAAACTATACTTTTCTGTAATATATTAATAAAAAGGACAAATGAAAAATGCAATTAGAGAATTAGATGTCTCCCCCCCCCCCCAAATTTTCTGCCTAGTTCCAACTAATCCCTACTTTTTCTTTTTTATTTATAGTGTTAGCCTCCTGTTTAACCACTTAGGACCATGAAGGTAGAAGCTGGCTTTAGGTGGCCACTCCATTTTAAACACCCATGTCTTTTATTCATAAATAAAAGATTGCCCTTAGGCGGGATTGGAACCCGCAGCGTCAGATTGGCGGCGCACGAGCGGATCCCCTGAAAGCCTTTACTTTTTTATTTTCACGGTCTATTTTTTGGATACTAGAATTCATTCATGTTCATGCGAAATCTGCTTACGCAACTCACACGTGTTGGGCCTATAACCTATTGATGGAAGCAGAAGTTGTGACAATGGAAGACTGACCGATAAATTTTTTTTGTCCTATTCTCTCCTGTTGAATTGAATGCATTAAATTAGCAGAGAGAGAATTTCCATATGCTAATTCATACCAATTTGCTGCGGTACGAGGTGCCCAGTAAAAAGATAAAATTTCCTCTAGGTTGGAGGACTTGAGGGGGGGTTTTACGAAGCCTAAGCACTCTGCTCTGACAATTTAAGCTGCTTTATAAAAATTTAAAAACTCCTAACCACCCAGGAAAATGTTCACGCAGTAACTTAAGTACAAATAATAAATGGGGGGAGGGGGGATGTGACATAGCCTGAATTGCCAAATTAGCAGAGAGTTTTTGACTGGTGCACCCTGATCGATGTCTCCTAGAAAAGTAGAAATATTTATTACGGAAAATAAAAAGATTTTCCATATGTTTCAAGAATGATCCATCCGATAAGAACACAATAGGAAAATAGAAGAAGGACAAGCATGTTCGCTAAGGATCACAAATGTAAGCCTAGTCAAGTGGCTGACTGAAATTTATTCCATACACACACACACACACACATTTACATATTCCGACTGGCCAGGTCTGCCAAGGCAGTTGAATACGGACCGTGACAGTGAACAGTATTCGGCCAGAAGATGGACAATGTCCGAAAGCGCTCGCCAACGGGAGATGGTGTACAGAAACCAATGAAGACGGAGAATATAAGGTATGAGAGCATTAAAAAGATCTTAAAACGCTTATCAGTTTGAGATAATGAAACCGGACTATTAAATTGGTTTTAACGGGCGTAAAAATTCGCGAAGGACCATAGCTCGGACGACCAATATTACAGACGTTCATTAATAGGCAAATGTCTTATCGTAACATTCTTACTGACCATGGATGTTTAATTGCTAATTGTTCACGACTATTGACGCTTTCTGATCAAGGTCCAGTCAATACTTTTTTATAAAATTGGCCAGTAAATTTGTATTGCTTAAATAAATAATAATTTTATTAGATGTTTTTAGTTGGGGTTCGGACAAGATATATAATAAAATACAAATTAATAAAATGTATACTTTTCAAGTTTGTAGTTTTTTGGATCAACCTTGACCAAACAAAACATATTTAATAATAATATCTACGGTCAAAAAACACTCCATTTGGATAATTATATTATTATCTAAACAACAATTCCAAAACTATAACTGCATAACTCTTCTGGTTTCTAATAAATTTATTACGAAATTAATAAATATTTAAATTATATTAGATATTGACAGATTTCATTATATGGGCGGAGGAGTTACATAATTTTTTCATAACCTCATTCATAACAAAAGCGATGTTTCATCTCTGTAATTACCACATCTCCGCCATATTATATTCATCCTGTCTCTGTACTCCTGCTATGTCCGCTATAACATTCATTTTGACTTAACTAACATGTTAATAATACACAATCAAGCTCTTGTTCAGCAAGCATAGTTACTGCATCCCCACTCTAATGATACTTAGGTATTTAAATATTGTTAAGAACATATATAATCAATTATATGCGTGAATATAGTTTTCAAAAATATAAACCATTCACAAGCAATCGCAGCTATAAATTAATCATCATAAATATCAGAATTGAAAACATGTGAAGACAGAAACAAAAAATGCCATTAAGTGTGAATTGGTTTTAAATCATTACCCAATAATCTTTCTTATCAAGAACAAACGGCCCTCAACTTAAGAAGGCATTTGACTTTTTCTTAACAGAAGAAAGATATTTTGCTTCAGTAAGAAGACTCAGCCAAATTACATTAAAACAAAATTAAAACGTGGACTAAGAGAGGTGACAGATGCAACGGGAACCCTCTCTTCTAATATTTCATTTCCAGTCCTTTTAATTAAAGAACTTTCTTTTAGCCTAATTCATTATTCTAAAAATTAGTCTGCAATATATTTTTTTTTGTCCTGGATCCAATAAGAATTTACTACCATGATGGATTTATACAATTTATTTTCCCCTGAATAGAAAAGAAACGGATACTAGATTTACTTCCACCAGATTGCTCATTCCACAAGGGAATAAAGGGCTTTTCAATCTTTGTAATCTCTTTGACTTATTAGTTATGACATCACAGACCAAATCAATTCACGTAAATTACATCTAACTTTCAAGACTTAAGACAACTTCAGAATCCACCAATGTATGATTTGTAAAGTTATTACTCCGGTATACCAATCACAAACGTTAACAATTTCCTTTGAAAATGCATTATTTCATACTCCAATAACTGTTCTATATGGTATTTCAAAAATTTAAGTTTAACCCTTAAAAATTTTAACCAAATTTTAATGCTATTAAAAATTAATTTGTTTTTCATGAGAACTTACTGCTAAAGGTTACATAATAATTTATATAGGCACATTAATTTTTTTCTTTGAGCTCTAAATAAATAACACGTTAGGTAAATAATCTAAAAGGTTATACCTATACCTGGAATAATGGACTCTGACCCTTATAACTCGCACGTGCGACAGACCTTATCGCCGACAAAAGTGACCGTTACAGCTATACCTGACACAGCCGACTAACTCACAGAATACAAACGCACATACAGCAGTGACAGTGAACGCATGTATTCGGCCAAGAAGATGGACAATGTCCAAAAGCGCTCGCCAACAGAAGATGGTTTGCAGAAACCAATGAAGACGGAGAATAGAATGTATGAGAAATAAAATTTTCTACTAATCATATATGGGGTTGAAATCTCATTAAAAAAAATATATATATACTGCAAAAGTGTTATTATTAAACTTTCCTCACCGTGGCTATTTTTTTTCCTAATAAAACTGGATAATTGAAAATGTTTTATGTCATAAAATATTCATTGTTCATATTATTTATTTTAGTTATATTGGTATTGAAAATCATATTGCAGAAATATCTTTCTTCGGGCGCAGATATTTGGAAATATATTTGAGTTATAAAGAATATAAAATGTAAATGAGATTAGGAATTTGATAAATAAAAAAATAAAAAATTGATCTACATGATCATTTCACTTAACCTAAAGGGTTATTATTATTTCTACCACCAATGAATATAGAACTCTCATACCTTCTACTATCCGCCTTCATTGGTTTCTGCAAACCATTTTCTGTTGGCGAGCGCTTTCAGACATTGTCCATCTTCCGGCCGAATACATACGTTCACTGTCACTGTCAATGTGTTCAACTACCTTGAATACAGACAGTGACAGTGAACGCATGTATTTGGCCAGAAGATGGACAGTGTCCGAAAGCGCTCGCCAACAGAAGATAGTTTGCAGAAACCAATGAAGACGGATAATAGAAGGTGTGAGATTTCACTTAACATTTAAAACTATTTCATAAGATTGTTACTACTCTCGGGGAAACAATATAAATTTTTAAACGTTGATTTAACACACTGAACGCTCTTATTTATCTGTAACTGATAGAAAAAATACTATTTTAAGTTTTTAGTGAAAGATTAACAGAAAAAAAAAAAGTCTTTGCAAACCAACGTCGATGAGAATCCAATGATTTGGAAATTTTGGGACTCAATATTCTGAACGATTGCTGTTGCTGTTGGTAATATACAACCCCCTCCCCCGAAACGAAAAATTACATAATCTAAGCAGATTTCTCATGTTACATTAAAAATGGTTATAAATAAAAATAAATGAGGGAATCTAAATTCAAAGTCGTCGGAGACCATAATTAGCGCTATATTTTTCTCTAGACTTACCAGAAAAGTGGAGTAGAAGAAACGCTCACTAAACGTAGCCACTTTGGTAACTTTCTTGTAATAATATTATAAAATATATGCGTTAGAAAATTGCAGTGGTAACCGATCATATTATACAATATTTTTAGTCATCCAAATAACAACTAAGATATTACGATAATAAACTGTGTTGTCCCTCTAAGCTCTCTCTCTCTCCACCTCAACCGATTTCAACCAAAAGTGAATAATTAATAGAAAAAATCTAAATAATGAATTATTTTTATATTTTAAAAAATGGTCTAGCCTAATACCCGAACTTCCATTCTTAAATTTCTTAATTTAGTTCATTTTCGAAGAAATTATGAAATTCATATGTTATAAAATTATATTATTCATCAATTTTTATTCATACATTTATTTTCCTAAGGCTAAGGATCTAAGCCCCTCCTCTCCCTGTATATATATATATGGGGATGTGACATAGCNCAGTTTACAATATATATTATTGAAGCCGTATATTTATTTAAATATTCAGTCTTGTATAGTTTGTTCTATCTTTTGTTGTTCATTTTAAATCTATTTTAATGTTCTTTTTTTCATTTCATTCATTATTTTTTGTTACAATTATTTTTTCTCATTTTTTGTTCTCTAGTTATTATTGTGTTGCTTTATTGTTATTTTGTTGTTAATTAGATATCGTATTCAACTAATGTAAATATTTACTACACATGTACATTGTATACAAAATTTGTAAGGAATGTGCAGATTAAACTCCCTTATTGTAGGGTTACTGCCCTAAGGGGAAAAAACATGTGTATACATGTATACATACAATATATATGCATATATATTTGTGTGTGTGTGGGTATATAATCGTTAAAAGTGTCATTTCGAGTGCTAGAGAGAGCCTTTTATTTGCCAATTAAAAAAAAACTTAATTCGGTGTTTTGATTGTCGAAAATGAGAGATTAAGAGGGAAATAAATGTTTATGATCATTATTTTTATTTGAGCTACAAAATTTAGTGAAATGTAACTTTCTAAATTCTATATTTTATGATCTTTTCAAGAAATATCTTACTAAGGAAGAGTGGGCATTAATCCTCACTAGCTGACTGATTTCATTAGAAGAGAATTTTATCAGGGATATCATAAAATCATTTTTCTCGTTATCATTTAATTTAAGTTTAAACATGGCATCCTGTCCGCTAACTACTGTTCAGCCCTTTCCTGAAGAGTTTGGAATTAAGCAGGTGGGAGAGCAAGAATAGTGAGAGGCTCAGGGGAGATAACAGGAAGGCGAATGTAAAGGCGGATCGCGCTAGCAGAGAGATTAACTCCAGCGAGATAAGAAGCCCGGATAGATAAGACTGTGTGGACGGGTTCGTAACGTCACTGGGGAGTGCCAGCCAAAACACAGGCCCTTTATCTGAGCATTCTCTTTGCCCTCCTCTGAGACCTCTCCCAAGAGGACTACATAACCATATCAGCACATTTCAGCTGAACTTCACCTACAAGTCAACACAAGTTATTCCTCATGCGCCTTCAGAACTGTCAAAAGGAGAAGAAAGCCTATTCAAAGTAACAATGAGTCTTAAACACAGTTTTAAGAAAGTAAGTTTCCTTTCTGAGCAGCAGATATTTATAAATAATTTATAAAAACTGTTTTAATAAATCCTCGAAATTCTACTGTATATTAAAGCGTTTATTTTATATTTTAAAAATATTTTTCATGCTCTGAAGATTTTATTAAAACTAATAACTAATAATAATTAATTTGCAACATACCAAAAACAAATACATTTTTCAAATGATTTTATGAATAAAAGTTACATTTTTCAACGTATATTACCAGGGAAATATTACCAGGTATTGTCAGGTATTTTTACCAGGTATTTTATCACCAGGTAAATTAACAGGTATATTTATATTGCTGGATATTTATGTATTATTTACCAGGTAAATTAAATTTTTTTTTTTGTTAAGCGAATAATATTAAAAAAGTAATACATTTTTCTTAAACTCTCCCTGGACTGATTGCATCACTTTGTTATCTAATTAATAACATAAATTTAAGGTCTAAATGCCTCATTTTGATTTTTTTTTTTTTTAACCGAATTTTTTGCTTTTCTAATATCGAAATGGTGAAGATATGTTGAAGTTTTTCAACAGACGCGGCATATTTCTAATGAAAATTGATTGATTTCTCTGCAGGTAATCACGTAAAATGTTTATTTTGCAAAGAGGATTTATTCTTTCAGAGGTGGCTGTCTGCTTTTGTTTTTAATTAAAAATGATACTCATAAAGGCACATCCATGAAATTTTGAGTTCTAACTTATTCATTGTCTAACTCATGTGTAGAAAAATTCAAATAAAAGCTATAAGATATCACCAAATTTCGGAGTAGCAAACAGTTTAAATATGGTATATATCCTTTCCATGATTACTAAAAGGGTTTAAAAAATCATATATGGATCCAGGTATATTTATGTGTGTGTTATATTCATATAATATATTTATTATATATTTA
>KZ807220.1:390299-404558 GCA_000696205.2 Oncopeltus fasciatus | reverse complement strand
TATATATACAATAAAGTGAAATTGTATTTTACCACTTCGTCCCTTAGCGGTAATAAGTAAGGCTAAATAAAAAAAAATATTAAAAAAAAGTTTAGTTCTGCACTCTTAAATGTAAACCATAACCCTCCTTCGGAGAGCTCTCCAGTCATCACTATCGCCCTGATGATGAATTTAAATCGAAATGTAGGCAATAATAAAATAATAACCCAACAATTTTGGAAAATTTCTTTTTCTGAACCTGACCGAAACCATGACAAATTTTTCCAGTAAAAAAAAAAAAAATAAACGAAGGAAATTTACAAAAAGTTCCGTCATGAAACCAACCTACCGAAAATGAGCGAAAACCATATAATTTTACTTTATAAATATTTATTTTGTTGTGGTTTATTATCTCACGTAAATTTTAAACAATTAATGAGAGGGAATAAAATAAAAAAAATCTATCTGTACCAGCCAGGAATCGAATCTGGATCTCCTGCTATCCGGGCCGGCATGCTAAGCCATTGCATCACCAGGACGAGCTAGATATCTCATTATTGTATTGGGAATTTAATGAGATATCTAGCTCGTCCTGGTGGTGCAATGGCTAAGCATGCCGGCCCAGATAGCAGGAGATCCAGGTTCGAGTCCTTCCTGGGACAGATAGATTTTTTTATTCTATTCCCTCTCATTAATTGTTCCATAAAAGTTTAGTCCACCATACTTATATAAACGTATTAGTAGATGTATTAATGTGTGTGTGTATTACTAAAAATGAATAGCGTTAAATATTCTTATTATAAAATTCATTTCACAAGGACCTATGGGAATATCTCAAAAGCTCGCTATCCAAATGGCCCCCCACCAGAAGTAGAGTAGGCGGCTTATTGCGGTCCTCATCCATCCTACAGCTGCCCTCCTCGCTAGCCTCTTCACCAAGTTTGGCGGATGTAAATTTCAAGCGGTGCCTCTGGGAAGGCTTCAGTCTTAGGGCTCGGAATATTCATGCAGGCCCAGACCTCCATTATGTCTGCCCCCCCCCCCGTAACCTTTAAGTTATTTAAATAAGCTGGGCTCCCTCTCCACCCTAATCTCCACGTATATTAACGTCTGATAAGCAGACAGGCTGAATACCTCTCCCCGCAGGAGTGTGTATAAGAGAGTTGAAGGGGCGGGAACTCTGAGCGACAGAAGCGTCATAATGAATACATAACCTTCTTCCTTAATGAAAGCCTAAATGCATTCTCCATTGAAGAACTGGAGGGGACCGCTTACATTCCGCTAGAAATACATAATTCATATTTTAAATATATTTTCTACTACACCAGAAGTAAATCAGTTTTGATTGAATACAATTAATAAAAATACATTATACAGGAGCTGCGTAAACTGAGTAAATTCATTCGCAGTTGATGAATATTTATTTTTGGACTATCCAGTTCATTTAGTCCCCTTCCCTTTTATGTCTTTTAAGAATAAGTGATAAAGATAACATGCAACATTAAATGAAGAAACATGTAATTGATCAAGACAATTTCGGTGATCCTTACAGCGATACATCAATATGATAAAAATGTCATTATGGAAACAACTCATTGCATCTTCCAGGACAAAAAAAAATTAAAAAATTAAAATTTATAATACAGACAAACACCCACTTTATATATATATANTGTATTCTCATGACATTGTTATATATATATATATATATATATATAAAGTATATATAGAAAATAAAACAAATGCGTCAGTGATGAAGGGCGAGAGATCCCTGAAAATGTGTTCCTTGCGATATTTTATTTTTGTGTGCGCACTACAGTCTCTATCCGATTTGTTCTTGATTGCCTTACATCATGCCACAATTATTTTATCTATCATTTCTGCTTGTGCTCCTTTATTTATTTAAACCTCTCTTAATATTTTTTTTAATACTTTATGTTACATTTTATTTATTTCTTTATTTTTTAAACTGAAGTGTGTGATAAACAATTTGTGAGCAGTTTTAGTGGTTGAATTATTGAACGCATTGCTATAATAATTGTCTGAAGATAACAATGAAAAAGTTTTTTTATATTATATTCCGTTTATATTTGAAGAAACATATTCATTTTATTTCTTATTTCACTATTGTTCTTTTTTATTATATTCTAATTATTTTTAATATAGCAATTTATCCAATCTAAGTTAAAAAAATTTATTGAAGACTTAACGGTTTTCCCTTCTCTAAAGCTTGCTTATGAGACAGGGTATCCACATACAAAGTTTTAAATATGTAATTTGGTAAATATTTAAGAAAAAATAAAGTAATGAAATTATCTCTCTCTAAAGTGAATTTCATTTAATAATATACATTACGTAATTCAAATATAGTATATGCTTGCTGAAAACTAAATATAAAAGATAAAAAGCAATTTCCCTTACTCGAGATCAGTGTGGAGGAGATTTAATACTTTTTCTTTGGAGCTATGTAAGTAAATCTCTGTCTAATAGGAAGAGCGTTATCAGATCAAGGCTTACTTAAGAGATATATTGAATCCGAATGGAATAAAGTATTCCATTTGAGATGGCTCTCCCCCCTCAAAAATAAAAGTGAGCCACATAAAATCAAGAAGCCCCTCGTTGATCGTAACTATAAAAAGTCCTGGGTGGCCATGAATACCAAGACGCTTTATGAGAAGCAAGGGGGGCTTGATCAGGACTTGGATATAACTTCATTCAGCTAGCTGGTCCCATCCCCTTCAATAAACATATATAATTCTCTTTTATACTACATTTATTTTGGGATAAGTTGACTTAGTATGTTATTTACAGTATCTTGGTGGTATGTTTTTAAATTGTTAGCTACAGGAAACTGTAAAGTACATAAAGGAGAAGTACACAAGTAAAAAGAATAACATAAGTAAAAAGAAGTACATAAAGGTATTACTAAAACTCATAGCTTTTTATTAGCCATGAACCCTTGACAGGTTTTAAAGAAGTTCATGGCGGGATTACTGAAATTCGTAGGTTTGAATCAGCTATCAATCCTTCACAGATTTTAAAGAAGTCCATGGTGGGATTACATCAATTCAAAGATTGTATCAGCCATCTACCCTTGACGTGTTTCAAAGAAGTTCCTTGAGATATTAATGCATTTCATAGTTTAGTACCAGCTATCAATCCTTCACAGGTTTTAAAGACGTTCCTGGAAATATTGATGCAATTCAAGGTTAGTACCAGTTATCAATCCTTGTCAGGTTTTTAAAAAGTTCATGGCGGGATTACAGCAATTCATGGTTTTACCAGCTATCAACCCTCGACGTGTTTCAAAGAAGTTCCTGGAGATATTAAAGCAATTCATAGGTTAGTACCAGCTATCAAACCTTGACAGGTTTTAAAGAATTTCATGGCGGGATCACTGAAATTTGTAGGTTAGTACCAGCTATTAATCCTTGACAGGTTTTAAAGAAGTTCATGGCGGGACTACAGCAATTCAAGGTTTGTATCAGCTATCTACCCTTGACATGTTTCAAAGAGGTTCCTGGAGATATTAATGCAATTCATAGGTTATTACCAGCTATTAACCCTTGTCAGGTTTTAAAGAAGTTCCTGGTGATATTAATGCAATTCATAGGTTAGTACCAGCTATCAATCCTAGAGAGGTTTTTAAAAAGTTCATGGCGGGATTACTGCAATTCGTAGGTTTGCACCAAATATTAACCCTTGACAGGTTTTTAAAGTAGTTCATGGAGGAATTACTGCAAATGTGTGGTCTGCTTGGTCAAATCTCGGAATGCTTGGCTACTATATTGCTAAATCAGGATTTATAAGTTATTAATTATCTTCTACATCTGCCACGAACTAAATTAAACAGTACTAATTTGTGGACGGTTAATTAGGAACAGATTGGGTATACTTAGAACTAACATCAGGGTAGTTGATAAAAACTTCCTCCTGTTACATATAACTATGTTTTAAACTATATTTTCGTGCATAAATTGTTTTATATCTTCCTGAATTTTTTACAGCATGTAATCATCAATTTTTAAAAAAAATATTACATTTTGGCTTTCCAAGAATCTAAATAATGATATTATGTTATGTAAATATATCTCTTTGACATTCTCAATTATGCAACTATTTTAAATTAATAAGCATGGAAATGGTAATGATTTATAATGTATTTCAATGTTAATATTCGTAGTTTTAAAGTGCCTTTTTTTTTCCATTTTTCCTTTGAGTGTGAGAGAAGCCACTCCACATAGTAAGGTATCCCGAACTCTCCCTCGAGACATCCCCGCCATCAGCTTCATACATGACTAAGGAGACCACATCTAGGTGGCCGGGTATGTGTCTTAGTACTGAGAGGGTGCTTAGTGGTACCAGGTCAAGTACACTCTCCAGACCAACTTGCGAGGGAGCCAGACAGGGCACCGAGCCCACCCACCCCGAAGTTGGCTTAACGAACCTCAAGTCATTTGGCACTTTCACAATTAACTGGATTTATTTAGATGGTCTTAAATTATATTTAAAATATTTCTTTAAATTTTTCTTTAATATAAATCAATACATTATGTAAAACCTGTATCTTCACCAAGGAATTAAGTTATATCTTAGGAAAACTCTTGGTCTTCAAGGTGAATTTTCATTATGAAAAAAGCACGTTGACTGTTAGGCTGTACTTAATGTAGAAATGTTTGGAAGGATCTTCTTTTGTTATATCTTTGAATGACTTTAATGTTTAAAATGCTCTCCTTTTCATTACTAAAATGTATGAATAAATCAAAAGTGTATCATGGAATTGAAATGATTAGCTTGTTTTCCTTTGGTGAAATGTGTTAATAAAATTTCTAAAAAAGGTGTAAAAATATTTCAGATGTATAAAATTATTTACATTTACAGATATATAATACATATTTGCAACAACGAGGCTATTTGACTAGTTGAGGAGGTTTTTATGTTTCGATGGCTAGTTTGTAAGAATAGTTGGTTGCCAGAGGGTGAAAACTGTGATTGATTATTTTACGTATAATGATTGCTTTCACCCCTCTTTCATGACACCTTCATAAGTCTCTAAATAGTTTGCGAAAATAATCCTAACAAGTTATCTATTCTCAAAAAAGGGTAAAACAACGAAAGAAACGTATGAAAAATATTCTTACACTTGCGAATACATAAAAAATATTTTCACACTATGTTGAATAAATAAGTTCTAGAGTCCGATAAACCGACAGAAAAATGTATGATCTGGTTATGTATGTGTATGTGAGTTTGTAGGGGGCGATGGAGGAGAGCAATGAGGAAAAGAAAGAGGGAGATAGAGAGTTTCTATAATAACTATAAATACTTCGACATTTTTAGTAACTTAAAACAACTCAGTACTCCACTAAGTTCCCTACAGAGGCTTTAATTGTCAAGGTATTTTCAATAAAATATGGTAAGTAAATCCATCTCTTAGAGAAGGATTTATCATTGACGCCCGGTTTTATGAAAGTTATATTAAGCTTTTTGTAAATTACTTTTTTTCATTTATTCTGGCAATATCTTATAAGGTTCAAAGTTTACTTATGTATATTTATCTTATTCTTATTTATCTTTTTTAAAAATAATAACATGAATTTTTCCGAAAAACAAAAATTAAATGAAAATAAAAGTTATATTTTTTTTTCAAATGTTATGAACCGTTGATATTATCGCAATAAAAAATGATTGAGATCCGCTGAGAGAGTTATAAAAAAACCTTAATCACTTAACCAAATGGTCTTTTTTGGCCAATGATTTGATTTGGATTTTAGGCCTTCTTTAGTCTATCCTAGGCTTGAGCGTACTATTTTATTAATAAATTTAATTACATCCTCATACCCGCTTCTCCATTACTTATTTCTCAAGTTATTTGCCTACTTTCTGGCCCGTTCTCTATATTCTAATAAAGAAAATAAATAATATCGTGACCAATAATTTTCAAAATTGCTCAAGTGGTTTCTCCAACAATAAAAACCTGAAACAATTCTATGCCAGCAAAAAATTTTACATCCCTCTTCCCTTGAAACAATTTCGTACATATTTTTATCTTAACAAAAATAAAAACAGCTTTGCTCTCTGTCTCTCTAAATACACCAGAACTAGCTTAAAAACGTAGCTTATGACTCCAAACGTAGAAAAACGCGTTTTTTTCTTATCTAATCAGTCTGTGCCAATAAATATAACCAGTTAAAGAAAAAACAGACAAATTTTACATTATTTTCAAATACACTGACATTTTGAAATATTCTTGAGTACAAATTATTACAAAAATACTTAACAACTTATCAAATTCCTCAGCTCCCCGAACTTCCTGGTCGCCATACCACAGAACATTTAATCTTCGGAAAGGAATGGTCGCCTTTCCCTTCAATGCAGTCCTCTCCCCCCCCCCCCTCCCTGAGATACCTCCTTCCTCCTCTCCCCCCCCCCTCCATTACATGCAAACCATATCACACACCACACACATCAGCATATACATATAATTTGAATAATTTGTGTAATGCTTATTTTTCATAACATTTTTAATTTGTTGATTTCACGTTATTTCTAAATGCAAAACTATCATTTATAAAGAATTTTGTTAAATTTCAATATATTTTGTCAAACTTGTGTGGTATTTAGGAGCACAAATAATTTTGTGTACAAAATTTACAATTTTTATTTCTCCTTAGGCACGTTCATCCTCACATTTCAGCCTTCAAAAGCGCATCTAGAAAATTTAAAACCTCAAATTTGTATCTGAAATATTCAGAGAAACAATATCTTGATGAATTTTATAGCTGAAAATGGGGATATGCATCTATATGACGACTCTGAAATTTTTACGTCATCTAGAAGTTGGTTAGTACAGCTGATTTAATGAGTAAGTTGTATTTTGGCATGCAAATCTTCTGAATTCTCCCAGTAACATTAATTATAAATAATATTAATTTAATTTATATTTATTGATACTTTACTATTATTATTTGACTCCACATTGCCTTTTTATTAGTGTAATAGGGTTACGAGTTAGGAAAACAAATTTGATTGCTTCTTTTTAGTGTTCTTTATAAACATTATCTGTAATAAAATATGAGAGTTCAGGAAACAATGTTGTTCGCATTATCAATTCATTATACCTCACCATGACCCATAATTAAGAAATTTTTCTTCATTAAAACATCTTCTTACTTCTAAAAATATCTCTCTGGCATTAATGACCAAAAGTTGACACGCCATTAAAAAAAGAAAAAAAAGAAAATAGCCTGTTTCTTCTCCCTGCAAGATGAAACGAAACTCATAACTAATAAGAAAGCGCTTTTAGGCGAAAACACAACCAAGCTGTTTTTGAATACATTTTTCAAAAATTAGTTTTTAAAAACCCCTAGCTGATTGCTATTTTCAAATATTCACATAATTATGATCTTGTGTACATCACTCAGTTAATAATTTCATAATATCCCTTTACATTTTCTGAAGGAAGGATGCTCGTAAGGACTTTATTATCTCGGAAAGTAAGAACTATTCTTTATAGTTCATGAACCATAAACAAATTTAATGATTATATCCCGTGGGAAGAAGCTGCCCCCTGCATAGGGAACAGGGAAGCAATAGAGATGGACATTAAGACGGAAATGAGCGAACAGCTTCCTCCTCTTGGCGGGAATAACGACCGGGACAGGGCATATAAATGTGTTTACGATTTCCTGGCAAGTGCATCGTTCGCCAATGACAAATGGAGAAATAAGTTCCTGCCGCTGTCAACTCTCCCAGTGATATAGATGTCTATTTTCTATCCCAGAGGTCACAGGATATCTATCCCTAAACCTCAGCTTATCGACTATCTCCTTTGTGTTTTCATATCATCTTTACATTTTCACTTAGAGAAATTTACCCCCATGTTAGACATACTACAGTTTATGTCTGCGTAGACTAAGCGAATTCCAAAGATTCGCAGTTGATGGATATTGGTAATTGAACATTCCATATCGTGTAAACCCCAACACATTCATAAAATTTATCATTGACAAATCTGGAGGGAGTTTGATTGCTCTAAACAAAATATTGCGCCCATTGCAGCGAAAATATTTTTTTTTTATGGCCATGTGAAATAATAGGTAAACCCCCACTCCTATTTGTCCGGTTTGCTCTGTCTCATACTTAGTCCCTAAACTTAAATTTAAAAGTGAATTGACTTAATTAAGAGAAACAACATTGTAATATGAATCGTAAAATTAAAATTATTTGTTCTGATAAAGCTCCATTTCAGGGCTTTTAATTACGCCGTATGGCTCTAAAATATCTTTTATCACAATAAATAAACAAACCAGTGTTTAGTATCATTTTTTTAGCGCTAGATAAATTGAAGGGAAATTTTTTACATGCACTTAACATTGAGAGTAAGACCTTCCCTCCGATATTGCTCAATAACAAACGTATTCTTTTGTTTTGCATTTAACATCTTAACGCTGAATATCCTAATTAAAAACAGGTTTTTTGTTTTTTACTTTACTAAAAGAAAAAAAATTAAAATATTGAGAAAAGAGAAACCTATTCCGGTAAGGTCAGAGGAGTAAGATAACAAAAATATAGTTTCCAATAAATAAATAATTGGAATAATATTAGCATCCAGTAATATTTGGTCCTTGGTACACATTACGCGACAGAACATTTTATCAAAGAGTAAAGGCTTGAAAAATATGGCATCTATTAGATTTAAATTAGATTTAGGCACCACTAAATTATGCCACATGCTGCATAAAAATTTTTTGAACTGACTTTTTTTAAATTATTTTATATAGGACACAGAGCAATAAATATTAATTTAAATGCAAAAATTCAACCTTACTTTTTCCTGCCAAATCCTTTAAAACAAAATCAACAAGTAATAGAAAACTCAAAATCAGTATATTTAAATTTTTTGTCCTTGAAACAGATAAATTCCTTTCGAAGTAACTAAAATAATGTGTTTATTTTTTTTTTTTTTTGGCTACTTTTTGTCTAACCGCCAAATTCATGCTTTAAGAACAACAGTAAAAGCTTATATTTCTTTATACAATGAAAAGCAATTTTCCTCAAATCCAAAATCATTTTACTGATTAATTGAAATATAGTTTAATATAAATTATCATACATGGTATATACATTTTAATTAATTTTATTGGAAATGACGTATACATATCGCAGATATAAAGGTGAATGCATTCCCGATGTCTAAAGATAAATAAAAAGCATATTGATCTACAAATGAGTGTTCCATTAGATATTTAAATGAACAGAAAATCAATCTCTTTGGTAATAAAACATGTCATATAACAGGTATCTCAATAATTCACATATCATCTGTCCGCCATTTAGGAAATATTACATCACACAATATTAAAACTAGCTGACACTTAGTGTATAAATAAATGTTTTAGATTCACATATGTGTAAAAATTCCTTTCATTTTAACTTCAAGTATTTTTATACATTCTAAAAGTGAATCATCACAGTTCCTACATGATCATTGAACAACAAGGAGGAAAATGTTACATCAGATCGGTTTACAGGTTTGTTATATTGTTTTTTGTATAACCAAAAAAAAAAAAATTTTCTATATAGTGGCATATTCATTTGGTATTTTATAAAAATTATTCTTTTAATCATGACTTTTGTTAATTAGAACAAATATTTGAAACAGTAAAACAAAAAAAAACTGATTAATTACAAATATTTTAATTTTTCTTTCGTAATTTCCTGAGCTTGTACAATTTTCTGAATAAAGAGAATCACTAAAAAGATAACATAATCTACGTATTATTTAATGCGTCCTATATCAATAAGAAGCAATGCAATTAAGGACAATTGCATTATTTGATAATATGATCTGACCGTTTTGGGTAACTCTAATTATAAGAACTTAAGAGCAAATATGGAGGTAAATTGTTGACCGTCAAGCTTTATGAAGAGAGGATTGTCAGAAATTCGGTCTTGGTGGTTGAAGAAGTAAACGGATTAAAAGTATTTTACACTTAAATGAAGAGATTTTGACCGTAAATATTTTGAGTAGATTTTTTTTTTTTGGGGGGGGGGGGGTTTCGGTCTTGGTAGATCCAAAAAATGCAACTTAAAAATGTGTTTTTTTCTTACAGGCAGATAATTAAAAAATATACATGTTTTAAATTGTATTTTTTTGGAGACAAAAAATCAACTAAGGTATTTTATGCTTCTTCATTTTCGAGTTCATCGTGGAAACAATTGACTCTTGCATACTATGCCAGATCTCCCTCTACAGGTATTAACATAATTGCCAGGTAATATATATGTCTATGGAGTTCCGAAGGCTGTCATGCACACTCCACTTTGAGGTAAATGTTTAACACCCCCATGCGTGACTTACAAGCAGAATAGCAGTGAATTTCTACATGCAGTTCGAGACCCAGCTATAACCTTCCCCTCCATGTACACTCTGAAATACACACTGGGAGTTATTGAGCGAAAACGCTAATCGTTTGGCTTAACTTTGGGGTAAGTTTGGTTTTAAAATCAGTTAACGATATAAGTCAATTCGTTAGTGGATTTTTGTAAGGTCAAGAATGTTTTAAAGAAAAGGAGAAGGTTATTTACGGTAAAAATCTCTATGAGGTATTGCCAATACACTTTATCTGATAGTTAAGACTCTTATCTTCCTTATCATGTAAAATATAATATATACAGTTAATAGTAGATATCACAGCAATGTTTAAACGTTTAAACTCTTTGTAATCACTTCTGATCATATAATTAGAAGTTGCTTTTTTTTTTTTTGTAACTTCCTTCAAGTGCTAGCCTCTCTTTCAACGACTCAGAGCCAAGGAGGGTAAGTTATCTACAGGTCACTACCCCATTTTAAACATCCATGGCTCAGGACAAGCTTTTAATACTCGGTATTGGGACCCTCAGAAGGAGCGACCCCAACGGATTTATTGAGCTACCCTGGCATCCCTTTATGTAAAACTTTCCTAAAAATTTTAATTTGATCCTAAGAAATATAAATGTTAATTATTCTTTTGACATAGTATTCAATATTTTGCATTTGGAGACAAGAGGTGGGCGGAAAATGAAAGAACCAGTGACAGAGAAATGGGTACCAGGTACCAGGTCCAGTTCTGACTGAGGATCCTTTGGCTCCTTTCAAATGTGACAATAACTCCAGAAGTTGGACGTCCCCAAAAACCAGTGACAGAGAAATAGGTAAATTAATGCTAGCTGACGTCAAGTTCCGACTGAGGATCCTTTGGCTCCTTCTAAATGTGCCAATGGCTCCAGAAGTTGGACGTCCCCAAGAACCAGTGACAGAGAAATGGGTAAATGAAAGCTAGCTGACGTACGGTACCAGGTCCAGTTCTGACTGAGGAGGCGTTGGTTCCTTCTAAATGTGGCTATGGCACCAGAAGTTGGACGTCCCCAAGAAACAGTGACAGAGAAATGGGTAAATGAATGCTTGCTGACGTACTGTAAGTTTTTTATAATATAAGCTAAGTGAATAGCATTTATTTTCCTAAGAGAAATCAGCAAATAATATCCTTTAGAAAACAAAACTAAAACATCAACATATTCTAAATAAACACAAAATATAACTTGTAACAAAATATAACGTTAACTTAGGCAGAAATAAAGCAATTTCTATCAATGTATATTCAACATAGACAGCAAAGAATAATTTATTAATAATGACAAAGCCCTCTATAGATAAAAATGAAAATATTATATTTATTTTTATACCCATGGCCACGATTTAAGCTAAACAGAAAACTCATTTTTTCAGGAAGTTTATAGATGAAGAATTAAAAATTAAAAAAACAGAGAAAACCCTCTTCCTAATTAAATATGTTTGAATTCGTTTTTATAAATTTGGTGTAGTTAATTATCAAAATTCGTAGCAGATATTTCTTTGAAATGACCGCCTTTCATATCCCCGTATAAAGGGAATTATTAATTACTAACGGAGAGGAAATATTAAATTAAAATTTTGGGGGAAACCCATTGTGGGCGGACTGACATTCATTTATCGTCTGCCGTTGAGGTGGGCTTACCTCATTGACGCTTCCTCAAGGACTTTATTGTTTGGGTCTCTTTAATAAATTGGTTCTCCTTTGAGGCCTAAATTTATCGCCGCGCAAGACTGATGACGACCGGGCTGTAGCTGAAATGCTTGTTTAAACAATACTACTCAGCCTATCTTTTTGCTCAACTCTCGACAGGAACGTTCTTACCCCCCCCCCCTCCCTTCTTTTAAATTCATTTTCTCAGTAGAAAATGAGCTATTGTAAACACACTAAAAAATAAAAGTCATAGCAATCCTAATTTTTTTTTTGCGATTCAAGACGGGTTTTTTTAATAAATATATTCATTAATTATTAACTTTACATGCAATGAACCACCATATAATTTGATAATAATGCAGTATAAAAACAGTTAAGTTTTTTTGTACACTGAAGAGAGGATGTGGCCAGAACCATGTCTCTCTATATTTCACATTGATCCCATGTGACCAGGAGGTTTGTGGGCCATCTCCTCTTATGATATAAGGGAGGGTTCTCTGGATAGGGTTCGCTGAAGTGGGATTGGGCATACGAATTGATGTGATCGGAAAGCTTTGAGTGAAGAACCGGATATTAATGAGGTCTTTAACATAAGGGATATCAACGTCTTTATGTGGAGGGTGTCATTTGAAACATAATATGGAGCATTAACTATTGCATTAAGGTCTTTAGTTTGAAATGACTCAAGATTCGAGATTAGTATAATGAAACATCTGAACACCCGCCATATAAAGTATACCGTAAACGGAATTATTCGAAAACTTATGTGCCTAACTTGTTTCAAAATAGGGATATAGGTTCTTTCTGTACCGGCAATGAGCCTTATTTCAGAAAAGCGTGATCCATCAATTTTGTGTTAAAATAAAGGTTATATGTTAACAATCACTAAAACAGAAAATGAGAACTCTTTGTTGACTATGTTTTGTCACGAACAAATGGAACTTAACATTTTCTCTCTGTTCCCGCCCTTGCTTTAACAGCCCTAAAACAAGTACTTCCATAAAATTACAGCTTTAATCTAAGTGACCTTCATTTTGTATTATAACATTTTCTCTATCATATAACTCCCCCTCCTATCCTATAAATGATCCTTCCACATTATAACTTCTTCTTATTTCTTATAACCACGACATCAAGCACATTACTCTAGCTGCAGTTTTGTCCAATGTTAATCTTCCAAGCGCTCACAAGTCCTTGTTTATCATGCTTATAAGAAGGATAACATTTTTTTCACTTAGTATTTTTTATAATTGATACTGAGGTTAGATACGAATAAAATAAAAGCTTAAATAAGTGTTCACTTGATTTTACTAAGGATTTCGTTCAGTATAAAAATAAATTACAAGTTACAGGAAAGTTTCTGTAAATAAGATGGATTTTGAAAAAAAAGTTTAAAATTTTACTATTTTTTCCTTAAGGATATATAGTTTTGCTCGTAGTACAATGACACGAATATTGAATAAATCTTCACAAATCCTATCTTGGAGAAATTAAAATAAAATGGTTGAAACTATACTTAGTTCTGTTTATTCGCGACTCATGGAAGACTAAAGGATGTTCGGTAAGTTTTTGGCCAATGGATAATGGTGCCCAATTAGGGCTGGGTGCTCCCTGGAGTACAAAGTGTATCCTTAAATTCATTACAAACAGGATAACTCTGCACTAAAGAGTGTTTCTTTCTAATAAAAAAAACTAACTCTGCACAGGAAGTATTTGGAAATGTTTGGTTTTTCACAACTAAAAAATATCACGTAACATTTAAATACACTTATATTTATTTAATATACACATATAACTGCTTACAAATATAATTAAATCCTTTTAAATAAGGGTATGACAAGAACGTCCCAAGTAAAATAACCACTAAAGCAGCATAAAATAAGAAAATTCCTCACCACGATAATACAAATATGTGCGTAAATAACAGTAATTAAATTTAAATAACAATTTTTCCCAACCGGAAAAATTAAGCGATTTCCTTTGGCACCATCATAAAGTTGTGAAAAACATCAACAGACCTTTTCCAATCCTACATTAAAAAAGCAAAAAATATGCACTACTAAATATATATATATATATATATCTAGTGTTAGGCACTTCCCGTTATTTTGAAATGGTGTAACAATCTCATACTACAACTAATCATTTAACATTGTGGGTAAAGTGCTATTGCAGAATATTCTAGCGTGGTTGTATGACATAAGACATCTGATCCTATTATTAATGCTAAGTT
>KZ807220.1:364370-382607 GCA_000696205.2 Oncopeltus fasciatus | reverse complement strand
TATATATATAAAACCTACATTTTAAGTTTCTTCACAATCAGTTCTTGTGTAATGACTTTCCATTCAAAATTAGTTCAATAACTTTTCGTTCACAATTTGAATGATTTTATCACTTTAGATTAATTATGAATTAAATAAAAACACACATGGCTTTGTTTAGTAGACAATAACTTTTTTTTCAAAACATTAAACACTTTATTTAGAAATTACATCCTGCACAGCGTGTATCTTGCAATGTGCTCTCAAAATATATAATAAATATATACAAATAAAATAATAAGCACTATAACTTAAGTTATTTAGTCTCAGCCTATAACCTCTAGAGATACATAGAACACTGAGAGGACATAAATTATAAGATTAATTCACAATCGAAAATGTTGCAATAGCATAAATGTTACTATAGTTGGGTTGCTAGAAAAATTCTAAACATATAAGATAACCTATTTAAACTGATTTACAGTTAAATTTATAATTCAAAATGAAAATTTACTTTTCTACTTTTCAAGATATGTAGAAACTATTTTTTAATTGAATCATTCTTTATTTATCACATTTTTAATTTCAAAGCATAATGATTTTATAACTTGAATTTGATGCAACATAAACATGTACATATAAATAAGAAGAAAAATAAATAGGGGCAATCGTATAGGGATTGATGTGAGTAACATTACTAGGAAAACGGCTGTGGTCAGAAGAAAATCACTCAAGAATGTTATGGAGTGATAGAAGAAAATAAGATTTTTGCATATAAAAATATACAGCATAGAAGGATGACGGTTGACATCCTTGGACCAGTATGTGGGAGAGGACTGGCTCAGAATGGAAGAATTTTAAATGGAAATAGAGTCATACAAAGCACGGCCACTGGAGTTGCTTTTTCTCCAGCCACACTACCACCTCAACGTAGGTGTTTTGCACTATGATCTCTACTGGAGAGAAAACGCGTACCATAGGATTTAAAGGGGTCTATGAAACTGGTTTGTGGTAAACTACTTTATAAAAAGGTGGTCAACACACTGCAGAAAGGACAATTGTGAAAGTGGAAGCCCGGATAGACAAGGAAGGAGGATGATTGAATAGAATCTGTTGGAGTGGAAGGTATTCAGTAATTTTTAGTGCAAGGGAACAGAAAAAAAAATCTAACTACCCAAGCCAGAACAGTTAGATCTGTCCTTTGCACTAAAAATTGTAAAATTTACATGGGATAATATACAAAAAAAAAAATTATTAAATTAAAAATTTAAAAGTAAATAACGAGAGTCATTTAAACAGCTGGACAATGTCAGCTCCTCCGAGCATAAGACGATATATTATATGGAGGTTAGACTCTCGACACTAGTGCGGGGAATTTAATAACTTTACGGTCTCGGTAACATAAATGGCAAATGCTCCTGCCCGGACAGCAGGAGATCCAGGTTCGTGTCCTGGCTGGGGCAATTAGATTTTTTATTCTGTTCCCTTGCACTAAAAATTGTTAAAATTTACGTGGGATTATATACTACCTTTGTTAGTCGTCTTTCAGTAAGTAAAAGTACGCCTATACATTATTCTTTCAGAAAGTTAGTATTCCCAAAGAGGGCGGAGAAGGATCTTAGGTGGAAAGGATTTATGACAGACGGGAAAGTCATCTTATTGACTTGTCAGTTAAAAGGTTTGTAATAGGAGACATGATGACAAGGGATTTAGAAAATAAGGACTGGAGCATGGTTTGGAAGTGATTGGAGAGGTGCGTTGGAAATGGCAGGTCGCTCCTTACTGGACTGCAGATAATGAGAAAGAGGTTCTTCTGGCATTGGTTGCTCCCAGCCTGAGTAGTCCCCTCTTTAGGATTCGGATCAGGTTATAGAGCGATCAACATAATGTTTATTACGCCCTGACTGTTAGGGTTTATCTAGGGTTAAATCTTTTATCTATTCTCTTAAATTTTTTCCGTCTTTTAGTGCTTGTTTACATTGTGTTATATAGTACTTGGTATGCAATAGGTTATATTCGAATACACAAAGATACACAAATATAGATAAAAAACCATTTTAAAAGAAGAAATATAAATTTTATTACTTAAAAAGTAAATTAACCATTAAATTTTCTGTAATGGAAGCTCTTTTAACTAGTGGCTTTGAGCATAATTTTGGTCTAGTTTTTCTAGGTCCGCTGCTTAATATCTTTATGTACATGACAACTTTTATATTTGTCAGGATTGTTTGGTTTTGTTGCAATAATGCACAGACAGCTGATATGCAACAAGTCCATTGTGAGTTGTGTCCCTTCACACTTGACGCTTGTATTCACAGTAGCTTTCCGTGTGGCCATGTGATTGGAATTTTGTCATTAAACAATGTACGAGCGAGGATTGATCTGTTCCACTTGTTTCTTAGATTGGTGCAATGATATTAAGTTGTGAACCTCTTACACTTTGCTTGTGGGCTAGAGATTCAAAAAAAGAACTTGCAACAGTAGAGCTTTTATGTAGCTTCTCTAACAGTCCTGTTTACGTTGTTGTTTTTAAGGGTGAGGGGACTTGCGCTACGCAGCCTCTTTGTTACAAGGGGTGTGGAAGACTCCTGCAGATGAAGGATCTCAAGGTTTTTGGTCTAATGCTTAGACCTCAGAAATCACCAGTTCCCACACTCCAACCACCAGCAAAAGCTCTCAGTGCGCAGTCATTTTCGTCCTGCGCCACGAGATCATTGGGCTCTATAGGATACCCAGCACGTCGTACTTCGGGCATATCTGCATCTCATGCATGGCATCTTCAATTGCATCACATTGACACCTCGGAGATTCTCTTCTCTTGAAATAGTGTAGCTTGCTTGCATAGTTCCTGTGGCCGGTTAGGATACTTATAAGGTTTCTTCCTGTTTACTGTGAAATTTATAGCGTTTCTCACCTGAAGTCAAGATCATTTGGCTATTATTTGATGCTATCACTGACAATGTGATGGGGATGGTGAATGACAACTCAAGGTTTAAGGTCGGAGAATACTTCCAATTTGAACGCTTTTCATGAGTCTTTTTTCATTATTTAAGAACATTAACAAAATATAGAACGATATGTTTTCACGAAATTATGTCAGCGAGTTGTCCATAGACTGGTATAGCAAAAAATGCCTCGAATAGTTTATACACAAACACACACATTTTATGTAAACAATGTCCGTTAGCATGACAACCTATCCAAGTGAGTATTGTGTCAGAAATCCTTGGTTCAGGAGCCTATTAACCAATGAAACACATAAGTAGAACACCTTGTATTCGCTGAATCTAACTAAGTTTAAAAAAGGAGAATTTGTTGACCGTAGATATTATTCTAAGATGATTTTAGTTGGGGTTCGGTCAAGGTAATCTTGGGTATGCAAGGTAATGCTAAACGTTGGCAGATAATCCTTTATTAAAAAAATACATTTTTTAAATTTGTTTTTTGGATCGACCTTGACCGAACTCCAACTAAAATCATCTTAGACAAACTAAGTTTATGTGTATTTGGACACATAGGATGGATCCCAGTTCGAAGACATATCTGAGGGTAGCCCGAGATAACCCGAGATAAGGCAGACCGCATGGAGTGTCAATATTTCAAGGCGGGGAAGACGCATATTGAGAGTGGCCAATGAAGTCTGCCGCTAAGTGTTTTCGGGATAAAAGCTGACTAAGTCCCCCCCCCCCAACCCCCTTCATCCCTTATTTATTGTAATCACCCCACTTCTCTGGACCTAGGCCAGCCCTGCTTACCACTTCCACTTCTCCACTTTCACTATATCATGCCAGGATATTTTTCTTATTATTACTTTTGCTTTCTTCTCCTCAGAAATACAGAAAAGGGACGTTGTTGCCAATTTCTAACCTATTTTTAGCGAATTCCGAAGGAATACTTCAGCTTTTGAGTAGAACATTGCTGTTTATTTTTGTAAGGAGAAAATGTTGATTAAAGGCGAAATCCTGCATCGGCAATTATTCTTCATAGAGATTTAAATTGGTTCATGTTTTCTATCGCCATCGTTCTTCATTTTTATTACAGTTCGTAAGAAATAACATTTACTAATTTTATTTTATTGTAAAATACAATAAACAAATAATGAAGTTGCACATAAGGTGAGAAATTGTCCAGCGACATCAATCTCAAATAAATTTCTTTATCAGAGAGAGATCTCATATGTTCCCAGTAAGTCCTGAGGCCATTTTTGTTGAGTCGGTGGGGGTCTTGTAGGGATTACAGTTGAAGGACTGAGCTTGAGGAAGTGGGTTGGATAGTGATTTTGTGTTTTGACTGTTGACTGTAGATAAAGGAGAAGTGGTACTAAATGAGGAAGAGGTAATGAGTTCATGGGGAAGGGTAGAATTTGATATGTAACGGAGGTAGAAAAAAAATCCAACACACAGGAGCAGAATAAGCAAAGCATATTTTCCATATTCCATTAAATACAGATATTTAAAATATTTAAAGACTAATGAGATCTTAAAAACCAAAAACAACAAGGGTTAAAAAAAAAGAAGATGCTTCGCCTAACTCTAGTCTTATCGGAAAGATAAAAGTGAAACATTGAAATCTTACTTTTTTACGCTCATTGCTCTTTACGATTTTTAAGATATATTTAATCATTTAATCTTATCTGTTTCTTCATTAAAGATATATGATAGCTTAGTCTACACAGTTAGTTTGTTACGGACTTAAGAATTTTCTCCTAACCACTAAGACTCATTAAGGAGGGATTAGCTACCCTATTTCAAACTGTATGGTTTTCGGATAAACTTTTATTTATCAGAATAAATATATTTATTATCTCTTATCTTTTAATGATAAAATATTATCAGGAGCGGTTCTCAAACACTCAATGCTATGAGAGAGAGACCAGCCGAATAAATTTAGATATCAGTCATCAAATTCTGATGATCACATAACTTTTGTACGCTTCGTATAGTATTCAGTATAGCATTTCGTATATAAATTAGTAAATAAAAACTTTGTCTTGAAAGAGGAAAGTAAAATCGCTAATCGAGGAAGTCTGACGAGTGTTTTTGCAGTGACGAAAGGCTTACCATGTGCCGAGCGGATAAGATGACATAACTTTGTAATCATTGACATAACTATGTAACGACCTTTGTAAGAGCTGTTATGTATAAATGTCTTAGGATAAGAATGAATGCTTGTCATTTTTTATACATATTATTACTATTAATTAAAATTTTCTTTAAACTGTCACAAATTTCGGTGTTAAAAACAGCACAATTTCTATTAATAATAAAACTTAATTATAAAATATACATTATTAAATCTAAAGGGTTATTATCACTACCAATGAATATAGAACTATCATACCTTCTATTATCCGTCTTCATTGGTTTCTGCAAACCATCTTCTGTTGGCGAGCGCTTTCGGACATTATCCATCCTCGTNAATTATTCTTCGTTATTGTCTGTATGTTGTCAGCCAATGATTTAGGAAAAATTACTTCTTCAAAATATCTTTAGGAAGTTTTCTTCCCAAAATCTGAACTACAGTAAGTACACGAGTGCCGTAATGAGCTCATTCTACTTTCATCCCTGAGGAAGCCATCACTCGATGTGTGAGAGATTGCCAAGAAGAACCTTTACTACATGGTCAAACCGGCAAGAAATTTTTATGTAGACCGTAGAAGCCTACAGGAACATAAGCAATATTGACTATCTCTCAGTAAGGTATTACATATGCTGAGGCAACTGCGCCACATATAGATGCACGCATAAATTTAATTTTAACATATCACAAAATAATCATATTTACCAAAATATAATATTTTTTTTTTTTGCAAGTAAAAGCCTGTCGTACGAACAAAATTGAAAGTCACTAGAATAATTTTCTGTGAAAATGCTGTATTTCTTATTTTCTTCATTTTTAAAATATAATATTTTTTTTTATTGCAAGTAAAAGCCTGTCGTACGAACAAAATTGAAAGTCACTAGAATAATTTTCTGTGAAAATGCTGTATTTCTTATTGAACAGATAATTGTGCTTGTTCATTAGTTGGTACATTTGTGTATACTATAATTAACGCGGGTGTTTGTCAATTAGACTGTATTTGCTTCAATATCACAATTAACGCACGCACAGACGGATTAATTTAGCTGTTTATCTTCTGAATTAGTCGTCTACTTCAAAAGCAGATTAACATGTTGGAGAAGTACTCTCCGTCCGTCCGAAACTCGTTGGAGTTTGTTTGAGTTCCCGGGGGGCGGGGGGTAGCTGAATCCAGAAGGGGTTGAGGGGTGCTCCTCCCCCCGAAAGCGGTCAGTTATAACAAAGCTCACCCCCGCGGACATTATACACGAGCCGGCACCACCCGCCGTCTGATTGGATCTGATCCCCGCCCCTGCCCGACTAACTGCTGGATCCGACTGTTTCGTTTACCCAACAATTAGAATAGTTCACGGTGGTGTTACTGCCCGAGTCTCAGACCGCTGGGAGATTCTGGGAGGTTCTCAGACCCCATTGGTCGAATCCAATAACGGAAACAACCAGACCGATAATGCAGAAAGACCATTGAGAATTTAATAAGTCCAGTAATGATAATAACCATAGCAAGTATAGTTCTACTGATTTATTCAAATAATAAGATGCTAATATATTTACCTTTTTAAATATTTTATTTGGTTGTGGTATTTTATCCCACGTAAATTTTAAACAATTAATGAGATAGAATAAAAAAATCTATCTGTCCCAGCCAGGAATCGAACCTGGATCTCCTGCTATCCGAGCCAGTGCATTTACCAGTTATGCTACCAGGATGCGCTAGATATCTCATTAAAATCCAGGCTCTGACTAGTGTAGAGGGAGTTTAGTGAGATATCTAGCTCGTCGTGGTAGCATAACTGGTAAATGCACCAGCGCGGATAGCAGGAGAACCAGGTTCGATTCCTGGCTGGGACACATAGATTTTTTTATTCTATTGCCTCTCATTAATTTTTTAATATAATTACCGTTTCTTCTTCCGGGTTGGACCGTGTCAAGTTGTTGATGGTTTCCGAGCTTTTGCACATCATCATCGTAATTCTCTATTCAGCCCTGAAGAAGCCATCACAGGATGTTGTGCTCGGCAACCATCAACAATTTGACACGGAACAACCCGGAAAAAGAAACGGTAAATACATCTGACGACCGTAGAAGCCTACGTGAACAAGACACTAATAACTAAAAAATTATTAAGTTGTTTGAATACATTTTATGACAATTAATTTTAAAGCGTTTTGTTTTCTCTAACATCTCATATCAAAACAAACCTATGCTTGTCCCTCAAGCGGAAAATCTCAAAGTGAGTATATTTTTAAAGTGTGTCGAGTTAAATGAATAAGAACAAAAACTAAAAAATGTGACAGATAAGAAGTAAAGATTAACTATATCCAGCAAGTTCTTGGCTGTTAGAACTGAAGAGGGACAGCGGATGGTTAAAAATCTTCATTATAACATTCAGCTCTGAAACAATAAGTTATGGTTGGAGGAATGATAAAAAAAAAAAAAAAAAAATTAAGGTTATTTGTGAACATTAGAACCTCTACAGCTACATTCACACGCATGTGTGTTTATAAATTTTGATACCATCATCTTTCTTTTTGCAGTTTTTAAAACTGTAAGCCTAAATATTTTGTCTCGAGGGTTCCTTCGATATCACATACACACACACTAACATATACTAAATTGCCCGCACGTGCTTCGAAGAATGAGAGAGAAGGGAGAGAGAGAGAGAGATAGACAGATTGATAAATACTTTGTTTCCTTAGGACGATGAACCCTTTATTACAGATAATAACCATTAAATATATTGTCAATATTTATATACTTAAGTTGCATTAAAAGAGGCAGAGAGAGAGAGATTATATTAGTTTTTTATTGTCATAGGATGTACATCCTCTCTTCCTGATTTCAGACTAGTCACTTTTGAGTTCTAATCCATTTAAAAAAAAAAATCAAAGTAATAAAATAAAATTAGAATTTATATTAAAAACAAAGAATATGAATAAATGAACAATAAATGAATATTTATATGTACATCATTATATGATTAGAGAATTATATTTTACAATAAATAAATTATATAAGCTTGCCTAATCGGTTGCCGAAAAATGTTTCAAGCAGGACTTTCAAAAGAACCTTTAACCTCAAGTGCCAATGAATTTAGCACCCTTGATGCCACGAGAGAGAGAGAGAGAGAGAGAGAGAGAGGGAGAGTGTGGGGGGGGTGATAGAGTGGAAGAAGAGAAGGTTTTGTGTGTGAGGGGGAAGAGAGAGAGAGAGAATGAGTGAGAGAGAGTGTGATGGGGAGAGAGAGAGAGAGAGAGAGACAGGTAGAAAGGGAGAGAGGTTGATAGAGTAAGAGAGGGAGAGTGAGATAGAGAGAGAGAGAGAGAGTGACCTATTAACTAGGCATCAATTCTAATTATTAGTAATTGTAAATTCATAGTACTCATTACTTATAAAAGAACTTTCAATTAACTAATTCAAGAAGTAAAAATATTTGACTTGCAAATCACATTCAACAAATCAAGAGAGTACGTGACTCTTTGCCTGGTGTTAGTGACGTTACAAATGGAGTCATTTGATACAGTGAATTCCGAGCTATGTGATGTAGACTTGTTATATTTATTTATTTGAATTGCGCGTATCGTATTTTAGGAAATATTTGAACTTTTAATTACGAAAAACAAAAGAAAATACATTGAGGTATAAATGAAATGTGACAGTCAAAGAGCCGCAATTTAAAATTTATGATCTGCCTTTTTAACGCAGAATGTCAGTTTACCTTCAATTTGAATGTGTATAATTCTATATAGCTTGTATTATTTATTAAAACAAAGACAATTATGCTTTTCATTCGTTAATTATAGTTGTAATATGTATTAATAATTATAAAATTGTCCAATGAAATTGATTTTAATTTTGATAGTCTTTCTGATAATTTGTTTTTCCAAATAAATATTAGATATGTACTTAATAATAATAAATGCATTTTGTTGTTTCATTATAATGCAATTAATTCTAAGTATTTTGAGAAAAGTAAGGAATCACAAATTTAAAAACAAAATGTTTTTTCTAATTTTCAAAGATTTTGAAAAAAAAAAAATCTAAATCCTTTAAAAAAGAGCTGATATTAAAAATACATACTTTTTTTTACATTTGTATTTTTTTAGATTCACCTTGACCGAACCCCAACTAAAATCATCTAATAATAATAACAAAGGACAAAAAGCCCTATTTTTTCAGCCCAGATGATGACATACAAAAAAACCCGAAACTTTGGCAGATAATTTTTTTAAAAAATACATACTTTTTTTTATCCATTCTGTTATTTGACCTAAATTACTCTTTTCCTTTTTTTTCTTTAAAGTAATTATTAGGATTATGATTAATGCTTAAAATACCCAATCCTGCCCATTTACCAAAATCTAACCTACCTTTCACCCTTAGAATTTAAAATACTTCTAAATGAGGTTTTTACAAGATTGAAAGACAAAGAAATGGAAGAAAGAAAAAAAAAGAAAGCCACATAAGTTGTAATATTTCTGGTATTCCACTAGAATTCATAACTGCTATATGTCATACATTAATTCATATTTCACTAAAAAAAAATTCTAAAATTAAATTTTTATGAGGTTCAAAATATTTGAATTACAATAATTTGTTAAAAATTATGCCTTTTGCAGTAAACAATATAAAGAGTACTACCTCTTAAGAATAATTCTTTGGCCTACTTTTTATATTTCCATAAACAATGTTCCTCATTGAAAATCATATATTTTTTCTTANAATTGAAACCCGCCAGTCATTAAAAAAAAATCACAATATTTTTGTTCTTATCCTTAATGGATGTATACAAATTTACATGTTTTACATTTCATTAAAATTCAAATATAATTATCATGGCAATCAAACATTCAAATACATTAATTCAGTATAAAATCAAACAATAAATTATAAGTAATAAACATATAAAATTAGCAAGCCTGAAACTTACCTCTACTATAAAAGTTCATTATTAAAGCTTGTAATACCGCTTCTTTTATAGTAGGCATACCTGTGTGTAAAAGATGTAATAATTGTCCTCGAGAGTACACAAGAGGAAGAGGTACTTCTAGACTAGCCTGAAGATGATGCTTAAGCATCAAAACATCGAAAGTAGCTCAATAAAGGAATGTAAGACAAGAAAACAGTATCTCTTCTTCCATCTTATACTGAAATAAGCCTTCAACATCTCCTCATCCATCGAAATTAAACTATTCTTTATTATTAAAAGAAATATGAGAGAATTAGAGAACTATGAGTGTAAACACAGCAAATTGAAACAATTATTATCTGAAACTTACCTGAATAAATAATTTCAGGGCCTAGAATCCGCTACTGTTCGCTTTATTTTTTCTTTTTCTTTTTTAATAAAATGAGGCTTAATTCTTTTAAACACAAAACTAAAGGCTAACTTATTACTGAAAATCAGACCAGTAGGAGTGGGGATATAGTAAATAAATAGTTTTAAAATATATTATTTATTTTTAGGTAATTTAAAATTACATTTTTTTAACACTTATATAGAAGTTTAAGTTGAATCATTGTTAGGGGGGGGGGAAAGGTTTAACCATAATCAAAATTTTAATTTAACAGTGTATGTACAAAAATTAGTTGTTTTAATAATGAAACTTGTCATTTCACACTTAAATATAATACAAATGGCTGTTTTTGTTATTGAGCAAAATTGAAAACTGTGATAGAAATCATAAATTTTTTTTTTTAATGCAAAATTTGCAATTTGAGTAAGGTCAGAATAATAGAACTAAAGACACCGATTTATTTACTGATCGTAGTTATTTTCCATATACCTAACAAAGGGGATTAAAATTACTTGAAAAATTCAAATACAAAAGTTTATCAACAATGGAAAGTAATTTGATTTGTACGTAGCCCCTTTTTAAATTTTAAATTTCTGCCAGAAGTAAATTCGAGAGAAAAGATCCGGTGCACTCAATTCCCTTTTCACAGAGCCTGGTTGATTGCTTTTTATTAAAATTTTATTTCTATCTCATTATAAATTTAATCTATGCTTTCTGTGCTTTCAAAAAAAAAATTCTAGTAATCGTTAATTGAGAAATTTTCATTAAACCTAACTGATTTAATAAGCTTTAACAGGTTGACAAATGTTTTAAAAAATAATTCAGCTATAAAGCTGAAATTGAGTATTTAAGATTAAAGATAATGGACAATAATATATTCAATTTTTGTATTATTTGTATTATTCGATTCTGTGAAACCTTGGACTTCAAAATTTTCAAAATACTGTGATACTTTTTACCATACATTTAATCTAAAAGAAAACAAAACCTATCAACAGAAATACCTATAAGAGCCTTCGTAAAGTCTAGTAAAGAGAGTTATGTGTATTGTGTACTCATTACATATTTATGGCTGGAGGTTGGTTGGCCGTCGAGTATTATGCCGGATGACACAGTCAGGGTTTCGGCCAGGATCAGAAAATAGAATACTCCGAAATTGTGGGATAATTATTTTTTTGTTGCCGGCGTTTCGACTTAACTTGTAGGTCTTCATCAGGGCGATAATAATGTATGAATAAGTCTCCGAGGGAAGTTTACGGTCACATCACAGAGACCAAAGCTAAAGTGACTCTAATATGAAAAAATAACCTCTTTATCGACATCACTCTCGCTCAGATAATGACTTACAAGTTAAGTCAAAATGTCGGCAATCGTAAAATAATTACCCAACAAATTTGGAGTATTTTATGTTTCTGATCCTGGCCTACACCCTGACTACTTTATCCAGCATTATAGATTTAATATACAGCCAGCTGTTAGTAAAGTTAATGATAATATCTTCATTAATATAGTCAGTAGATCATTTTCTTCTGTGCATCTAGATGTAGCATTAATAGATATAGCATATAAAAGAACACACGAAGAAGTAAGACCATATTAAAATTATATATGCCGTTATATAAAAAGTATTAAGTGAAATGTAGATAATATCTACAACAAATTCTCATGAGTTTTAGAAATTTTATGTGTACGTGTTCGTGTCGATGAAAAAATATATCGGTGCGTATTATTTGCATAAAATTAAAAGAAAAATTTAAAAATTGATTCAATGTGTAACAATGTAATTTAGCGAAAAGTTCTAGTTTCATTAAAATGTACCAATATTTCTAATATTTATTTTAAATGAAATTTTTGAGTGTAAATATGCTGCTTATTAATATTATTTATTTAAAATTTGAATATGTATAACAAATTTTAAGTATCATTTCTTTACTTATTAATATTTTTTTCGAACCCGCGTTTTCTGATCATTAGCCAGACATCTGCTCTATGAGATCCCTTATTTAGACATTTCTCCCTAGGGTCTCTTTGAGAACCACTTCACATCTGGGAGGTCAGGTTTCATGTACCTAAAGGGAGAGGTTTCTGTCACGATGGGATTACGACCCAAGAAGTGAAGAGGACACGTCAGGTTAGACAAATTGAAATTGTAAATAATTTTAAATGTTAAATTATCAACATTTAATATTATCAATATAAAAATTACTTAGAGAAATAGATAATAATTTAGTTCAATAAAGATAAATTTTATATTCCTATGTTCCTGCTTATGAAATCCTTCTTTTTTTTTACTCTGTAATTTTGGAAATAGTACGAGGATTTTGATGGCTAAAATGACTCTAAGTGATAGGGGAAAACCCGTCAATTACTTTCATGTTATTATACAAATTGAAAATGTGTTGTAAATACACAAGGAGATGTGTATTCAGCTTCAATTTTTTTTAAAAATAAAGCTTGGATTTATTTTATATTAATAAAATATTATATTAACTTAATTAAAGGCTAAATCTGGTCTGTTCTCTTTCATCCCTTTCAGAATCTCTTTGTATGAGCAAGGGTAAGAAAAAATCTACGTGGCTCATAGCTGTGTGTGAGATATATGTTAAATAATAATATATTGTTCAACTTACTGGTTACCACATAAATCATTATTATTTCTCTCACTAATATAATTTTTCCTTGAAGTATTGCCTTAAATACCTATGAAAATTAATAATTAAAGTAATTAGTATGAAAAATAAATTAGAAACAAGGACAAATTACATTTTGTTTATTCTACCAGCATCGGATATTTTAAAAGTTAGTTAATTTCAAACTTCTAAATTAAAAAAAAAAATGAAATATTTATTAAAAGTTTAATTGTGCATTCGAAGCAGTTAAAGTTAGTTATTTTTTTTTTACTCCATTTTGCTTCATTAAAAAATAATTACATTATTTTCAAATGCAGCTCAGGATTTAGGTGTAACTTATATCTTCAAAGAAGGTTTTCGACTATTTTTGTAAGCCCTCTTTTGTATCGTTCGTCAAATCAAAATAAAATTCAATTTTGAAAAAAAAATGCATCTAATGTACGCTCTCTGAAATTATTTCAATGATTGATAGCTTAACTATTTGTTTAAATTCTCCTTATGGTTCTTAAACAAGTACATATATCAGGTGCATGCCATGTAAGTGCATTTTTAACTAAAAATTAATTTAATTAATACTTTTAATTGGTTAAATAAACAATACTTATTGGTTTTTAGTAACATTTTGAACACACCTCCCCCCCCCCTCTTCAAAGAAATCCATAATTTAATTAAAATACTATAAACCAGGCAATCAGCAACCGAAAAGCTAAGCGTATTTCACTATTGTTATACTCTACATAATTTATCTATATTTTTTAGATACAATTTAAAAAATATAAATTACAAATAATATAATGCATTGAGTTACTAGAAGAGTAGCGTCCATATCGGTCACCATAGTGTAGAGCTCACACTGTGGACACAATCTTACACCTTAAATTCATGTCATTTTACCAAAGTGATTAGCTTAATTTCCTAACCAAAATGAAATAACTTCATTTCTATTAGATAGATCCTTTCAAGTGCGGATTAAGAATTCCCTTACTAGAACAAGACCTACTCTAGCGTAGTACCCCAAGATTTTGAGTCCTCTTCTGTTTTCCTTGTTGTATTCAGTTCCCGAAGAAACTTTTTACGAGGACTTTTGTCGATGACTAGTTTTTTAGGGATGAGAGTCTTGAACTTAAGACATCTTTGGACATCCATTAGGAAGCATTGGATAACTTGATAGAGTGGTGTTCACGTAGGCTTCGACGGTCGTCAGATGTATTTACCGTTTCTTTTTCCGGGCTGGACAGTGTCAAGTTGTTGGTAGTTGCCGAGCTTTCGCACATCCTGTGATGGCTTCTTAAGGGCTGAATAGAGAGCTTCTTCTCTATTTAGCCCTGAAGAAGCCATCACATGATGTGCGAAAGCTCGGCAAATAACAACAAAGTGACACGGTCCAACCCGGAAGAAGAAACGGCAAATACATTTATAGAGTGATTTCCTTTATGGGCTCTGCTCACTCATTTACGGACTCACCCTAAAGCCATATGACGTCACGAAATGTATGTCGGTTTCAGGAATAGTGGAATATTCACGCTTTTCAGGCTGAAGTATCGTCGAGAAATATCCGAAAGCATTTAGAACTATACAGTCCCCAGGGAGAGAATACGTACGCGAAGATATGTGACGGACAACAGGCTGTGGTGGGGGAGAGGGGTTCACCGCCTTACAAAGCAGGACTCTCAAATATGCGGCTGACGAATTCCCTACAACCCTCACCCCTATCTCTCATCCCTCTCTTTCTCACCCCACACTAACTCTCTTCCTCCTAAACTCCCCCAAATGTATATCTAAAAATTTAATAATAATAGTAATAAATGACACTGAGAAGCTAAGCTATAGGTTATATATTTAGTTACTGCTAAAACATCTGCAATATTTTATATTAAATAAATTTAAACTAAAGCTAAAAAAAACAAAAACAACATTTATCTGTCCAGACAGATAGATTTTTGTATTCTATTCCCTCTCATTAATTGTTTAAAATTTACGTTGGATATTAAACCACAACCAAATAAATATTTATAAAGAAAAATTAAATAAAGTAAATGACGAGAGTTGACAAATAGCTTGACAATGTCAGCTCCTTCGAGTTTAAGACGAAGTTCTCATCTTCCTCGTGGGTTAGGCACTCGCTAGTGTTGAGGAAATAATGAGATATCTAGTTCGTCCTAGTGGTGCAATGGTTAAGCACTCCGGCCCGGATAGCAGGAGATTCAGATTCGTTTCCTGGCTGGGACAGATAGATTTTTTTATTCTATTACCTCTCATTATTTGTTTAAAAAAAAACACTATTTCATATTATTTACAAATGTGCCTTACTTACTTTACTAAAGAAAAACTCTATTTGTATTAAGAACAACTTTTATCAAACTTTATAGAGCCGATTCGGAGCAGAGTTTTATTTTTTTAATTTCCATTTATTTATACGTATGAATTTCACGCATTAGATATTGCACTTTTTAAACTCATATATTTCTCTACACTTGCTTACATTTTTTAGATATAATAATCAGTGAATATTTTTGTAAGTCTTATAACAGATTTACTCGAAAGCCAGTAGTAGAATTTTTTTTTTTTTTTTGGGTGAAGGCAGCTGGTCATTCTCTTCAAAGGACTCTTTGATCTGCTTTCCACTAAATCGACAAATTCTATGTTCTTAACTAGTGAACATCACATACTTTTGTTAAACAAGAAACATACACACACATACACTTGCATATACTCAATATGCAGATTACCGAAATTTATATTCTGGGCATAATAATCTCTTCTGTAATCAAGAGTAAGTACAGTATTATTTCATTACTTAAATAATTAAACAAGCAGTTAGAATTAATCTAAAGTAGAATTATCTAGCGATGATTTTCAAGAAAGCTATGTTTACGACAAATAATTTATTTAAAATAATATAATAACATATTACCATCCGTCAAAATGAAATATAAATGTGTAAGTAAGCTCAACAATTTTTTCTAGAGGTACAAGTATAATGAAACCATATTGTTCACTAACTTGTAAGTATTTCAGCATTTTATAATACCGGTCCAATGGCTGAATAAGTATAAATTATCCAAAAATCGAGTGAAAATAACCAATCAATTTTTCGTACACTTAATTCCATAATAACCCCATTGGATTTAATTTAAAAAATGAAAACAGAATCACTAAAGCTTCTTAACACTTTATTTAAATTTTGTATTCAATTATTTTGTTTTGAGCTAATATCAACAAAATATGTGTACTACACGTATTAATTAATAAATTAAATTTGTGAACTATTGGGTTTACAGTTTTGCTTATCTCTTTTAAAAAATCAAGTAAAACATCGTTTAAACTAATATTATTTATACAATAACTCACACCTGCTTAAAAAAAAAAATTTAAATGTCCTTATTAGATCAATTTAACTGTTAAATCTGAACTTTCTTTACTTTGAAAACAAGTCACAAAGACTTACTGAAGTTGTATGACACTTAAGAATAAAAATATTTGTCATTTGCTTCTAAAGGATTGGCATCGTGTTTTTTTTTTTTTTTTTTCATTTGTTAAATATTCCTCTAGAAAAACATAAAAAATGTATTCCAATTTTTTGGAATAGCCTATAAATCTATTTTGTGCTGAATATAAAGTGTAAGGAGAAATTTTAAAATATGTAAAAAAATAAGGGTAAAAAGAGTAAAGTTCTAATGAATTTGTTGAGATCGACGTGGAGTATCTCAGATTCTACATACATAATGTAATTGATAAAAAGTCACTTTTAATATAAATATAAAAATAAATGTATACACTCAAATATAATTATTTTCATTCATCATTATAGTACTCTTGGACATCTGGAGGAATACCTGCCCTCTTGATTTCGTTTTCCAAAGCACAAGACATTACATGGAATCATTAGCTCACACTTACTTGGATCCACTGCCTGTCCAGTCATGGCGATCAATGACAGCGAAAATACCACAGTCCGATACATCTGTAAAAAGGAAGGAGAGCAAACTCAGTAAATTAAAAATTATCAGTTACTTGACTATAAACTAAAAGTTAGTTTTAATGTTTCAACTAAAACCAACGACTTTGAGAATATTATTTCATGAGCAATATTAAGTTTACCAAAAACAACAAAATTTTGCTCTATTTATGAATTACACATAAATTGAGTTATTGATGCTTATGTGATTCTAGGGAAAATGAATTTATTTAAGCCTTAGAATAGAAGCTTAAATTTCTAGTTTCATGAAAATAAATTGAAAAAATGACGGTTATCTACAAATGCAACATGAATATATCATAAAATATAATCATATTATTAACAAATATAAACACATTTAAAATATATCAATGAATAAGCAATAATAAAAAATATAAAAGCATCAAAGGATAACATAAATATTAATTTAGTTGTAGTGTATTATCCCACGTAAAATTTAAGTAATTAATGCGAGGGAATAGAATAAAAAATCTATCTGTCCCAGCCAGGACTCGAACCTGGATCTCCTGCTTCCTCGTATTATTTGTTTAAAATTTACGTGGGATAATTAATTAATTTTATAAATGAAAATTAAAAAAAGTAAATAACGAGAGTCGATAAATAGCTCGAAAATGTCAGTTCCTTCGAGCTTAAGACGATGTATTCGTCTTTCTAGGAGGTTAAACTCTCGCCAGTGTGTTGGGAATTTAATAAGTTATCTAGCTCGTCCCGGTGGTGCAATGGAAGCATACCGGCCTGGAAAGGATGATGTCCAGGTTCGAGTCCTGGCTGCGACAGAGAGATTTTTTATTCTATTCCTTCGCATTATTTGATTAAAGGATAATTTGTATAATGTAGTTAGTTATACATCTTAGGAATTAAATAAAATAAAATCTCCCATAAGTATAAAATATTAAATCAGACTTATTTATTTGTTGTATTAAATTAACATATTCCCTTACAATTAAGCTACGGTATATTTTATCAAATCTATTACTTCAAAATTTATTTATTTATTACTGTGAATGAGAAATTAATTAATTCGTATTTTTTTAACCAAGAATTATCATGTTTAGAAAACAAAGCCGAGTACTTACATACATTACTCTTTTAAGCCATTAAGATAGAGATGAAAATGTTTGTTAAAAGTTTACTACATATTGGACGTCTAGTAAATTTCCAAATCAGGGCACGTGAGGCTTTTATGGTTTTCTTTTTAAATAATTAAAAAAAAAATACTTTTTTTTATCCGAGATTACATATAACAAATATAATTCATACATATTACATATCATTT
>KZ807220.1:298611-319214 GCA_000696205.2 Oncopeltus fasciatus | reverse complement strand
TCTCTCTCTCTCTCTCTCTCTCTCACTCTATCTCTAATAAGAAATATTATTTTTACAATTATTTAAAATATACCTATGTAGTCATATAATGATATACCTGTAATATATTCATTTATTGTTCATTTATTTATAATTTTATATATATTCTGTATTTAATTTCATAACTTTGAATTTTTTTTTTGTTTGTTTTTTATACGTTTTTTTTGTTTTATTTGGAAATGGATTAGGATTAAAAAGTGTAAATTATAAGTAGCCTGAAATTGTCAGGAAGAAAGAATGTACATCCTATGACAATAAAGAACTAATCTGATCTCTCCCTCTCTAACTCTCTCTCTCTCCCCTCCCAGCGCCGATATTAGTATCCTAGATCCCTAAAGCACTCAGCTGTATAATAAAATAATTTTATACAAAATATGGACTTGTAAATTTAATTAAATCCTTTATTCTAAAAATCACAAACTCTTCTACTTGATCCAGATGGTTTTATCTCTCTGGACTCACTTTGTTATGTTAAAAGCAGTCAACTTTTGATTTTTTTTTTTCAAATAAGACTTGTATAATTTAAGAATAAGCTGTAATCAATCAATTGAATTTAATTGATTATAACAATTTTTGCAAGGGAGCAAAATAAAAAATCAACTGTCCCAGCCAGGACTCGAACTTGGATCTCCAGCTATCCGGACAGTTAGATTTTTATTCTGTTCTCTTGCACTAAAAATTGTTAAAATTTATGTAGGATTAAATCCCACAAAAAAAATTTATAAAAATAATTGATTATATTCTACTTTACTATATATAAATATGCTATTTTCTTCTCAGAGTCTTCCCACTCTTTGTACTGTTTAATATTTTATCCTTTCAGGATATCCTTGACGGCGTGATTGCTCCTGTTCAGGTCGGCCACCCTGGTAATTAATGCGAATTAAGTGGGGGTGGGGTGGAAACAAAAGCTAGACGAGACAGAAATCCACGAGGCTGACATTCGGAGGGTGACTTCTCCATTAGCGGGACATAAAATATTTACTCCCTCCCGCTGAGGACCAAGTTTTCAGTCGGAGCCATCCTCTGACAGTTACTTCAAGCCACTCAATTAAGGGATTTAACCAAGGATCAAGGTCTGATTTGTTTGGGCAAAAGACTATAACCACTCTCAGAAGAGTACTGAACAATAAAGTGGGGAATTTCATCAGAAATAAAAATGCAGAAATTCATTGCACAATGTTCAAAAAGAGAGTTTGTTGACCGTAGATATTATTCTAAGATGATTTTAGTTGGGGTTCGGTCGAGGTAGATCCAATAAAACACAAATTAAAAAAAATGAATTTTTTTATGAAGGATTATCTACCAATGTTCCGGCTTACACTGTAAGCCATCTTCAGGGCTGTAGAAATACAATGTTATGAGAATACAGACATATTTGAAATTAGTATAATAGAGAATTATAATATAATGTGATATCAAGAGTATGAATGTAGAAAGCTATGTAAGACAATTACAAGTTTATGAAAACAATTTGAAAAAGGACCAATTTGAAAAAAAAAATGCAAACAAACAACTTATTGACAAGAAAAAAAATTTGAAATATCATTAAAGCAGTAATTTGCCACACCTACCTATCATGAAGATGAGAGAGGACGTCCTGTCCTTAAGTTCACATTTCCATGACTAAACATTATGAATTTTACTTTTTCTCAGAGTAAAAAGGAGTGGGGGTAGCAGTTACAAGGCAGGCGGAAGGTGTAAATGGAAAGCGTCCTGTTGCAAGAGAGGGCAATAAAAAGGACAAAGGAAAAAAAGGAAGGGTATTATTGGGAATAAGTGACTTTGGAACTGGGAAAAATGTTTTAACAGGTTTATTGAGACGGAGGGCTAATGGTTTTTAGAATGTTAAAAATGTTAGAATAAGTTGAGGATATTTGTTCTATGTCTGTTCTGTCGTTAACTGGATAGTGTTGTAAGTTGATGTGAACGGTTTCAGACAAAAGACGTTTGTGTTGGTAGGGTTCAGTGGAAAGAATGGTTAAGCTATCATTGCACAATGGTTTCTTTATTGTATTTCTAAATATGAATTATTTTATTATCATGCTAATTTTTAGAAAAAAAATGCATTACAAATATTATATAGTTATGTAACATTTTGAAAATATGTCAATTTGAATATTTCTTTGAGGAGAAATGATGTGACATGAAAAAAAAATGTAAGAAAATAAATGTAAATATTGGTATTTTTGTCAAAGAGTAAAATCTTTAAATAAACAATAAACCGGAAGGGAACTCAGAACTAAATACGAAGGACAAACACGGCCATACAAACTGAACAAACATGACTCCAATGACGCAAAAAACTTGCACGACTGCTGACATAACCCTACAGAGAAGACTATAGAACATACCCAAAAACAAGGACGAAAGAAGTTAGCATGGAAATATTCAAAACTAAAACATAGCATAAATAATAACAATTTAACAAAAACTCAGACGTAAAATTTAGACCACTACTCTTGCTGTGACGGACAAACAAATGTGAACTAGTTAAGGGCACACTTATTCTGACAAACGCCCAACGACAAAACGACACATGAAAAGCTAATTTGAAAAATAAAAAACACTAAAATTTATATATTTAATGAAGCCTTCTCTCAATGTTTAATTCAAAAACAAATAAAAAACCAAATCTACTAATTTTAAAAAAGTTACATTTTTTGTAAAATGTACTTCATATAAGGCATATATGAATGAAGAGGTTCGTGTTTGTGCGGATGGATATGAGTGAAATTATATAAGTTACAAAAAAATGTATTCATTAATTCATATAGGTGTGGCTTGAATGGCTTATTTTTACATTGGGTACCCGTAAAAATGTATGTTAGAGTTTAAATATTCAGAATTAATTATGCTTAGATGATTTTAGTTGGGGTTCGATCAAGGTAGATCCAAAAAACACAAATTTAAAAAATGTATTTTATAATAAAGGATTATCTGCCTCTTGGATCTACTTTGACCGAACCCCAACTAAAATCATCTAAGAATAATATCTACGGTCAAAAAACTCTCCTTTTGAGAATTAATTATGCTGTTATTAATGTATTATATTATTATTAAGTCAATTTAATCATACAAATTTAAGGTGATTATTATTCACAATATTATTTTATCATTTTATTTATTTAAAACGAAAAAATTTTTATCATTTGTATACTGCGTTTTTTCCAGGGAAATTTGCTAAAAATTATTTAAAATTAACTTAAAAATGTTTTCAATTTTTGTTCCCTTCTCAGAAATTGGAGATTAATTTTAAAAATTTTGAAAATAACATCAGTAAATCATGTGTGATGATAATGCAAACAAACTGACTGCAGAAGTTGAACAAGAACGTATAAACATTGCGTTTAGCTGAAAGGAGAATAAGTGAGACAAGTTAATGCCTATTGCGCGGTGTAGGTGAGCGAAAATGAAGAGAGGAATTGGAATATATCTGCTCGAAGCTCATACACACGGAGGAAGGTAAATTGCAGAGATTCCCAGGGAGATGAGCATCTTTCATTTAAAAGCTACTTTCAGGAGGCAAACAACAAGCAACAACTTTCCCCCGGAGGGTGGTCTTAGGGAGTCAAAAGGGGAGAAGAAAAAATAAAAGTAGAAGAGAGATACCGCAGTCAGAAGAAATATGTTAGCACAACAAAAATGGTTGAGCACACACATCTCCGGCCATGAATATCCGGGACTTAGGCGCCGTCTGCACGCCTGAGGAAGGGATAAAACTGCAAATACTGCCGCGGCGACGGTGGCGAGAAGGGATGATATATATTTGCCGAAGGGATGGCGGCCGTACACCCCAGCCAAGGGCCCAACCCCGTCGCCCTCCCCGGAGAATAATTTCCAATTTAGAAGCTGAAAATTCGTTTGAAAAGAACCGCTCCTCTGCCCCTGCACCGTCTTTAAAGGAAAATAGAATTCGCTTAAGCAAGAGGGCAGAAAGGGTTCGGTTGGACCTTTTTTTGGGTAGGCCATTTTCTGTGTAGCACCGCCTGAGACAGTAGGAGCAGAGGTTTCTCAGAGAGTGATCCTAGTCCTTTGACCAAGACAAGCAGCCGTTGCAGACTCGATTAGGAGTACAACCCGTTAAGTAAATTTTAAACTTGTTGAAAAAAAAAAATTCAACCTATCCCCGTTCCACCCTCTCCCACCGCCAATTCTTTTTTCAACGACCAGCGCAATTTCATAAATAAAAAAAAATAACTGTCCGTTTTTACCGTACGTTAGGTTGACAATTTTCTTTACTCTTGCTTTTGTAATTTTTTTTTTTTTTGCACTATGAATAATAAATAAGCGATCTCCTCCAGCTAAAAACTTCCCGACCCTTTTCTTCTTTACTCTTCAAAGTTTATCCTTTAGCAAAGCATGATCATTTTTTTTTTTCGGTTCTCTAAATCACGAATTTTAATTCAAACTTTCAAAAAAAAATTATTTTTAAATATTCCGTCACGCAGGAGCAATGTCAATTTAGCATATTTCATTCCAAATTTAAATATATTAGCGGAAATTTGGGTGAAAGATAAAATCTTCTAGGCTGTCTGTGAAAGGTTTAAGAGATAGGATTCAAAAATAAATTAACAAATACGCTATTATAAATCAAAATGAATGCTAGAAAATTGTAATTTATACCTATCATGCTTTATTGATTTTTTTTTCAATTTGAAAACTATCAATATTATTTTTGATTTGTAAATCTTCTATCTCTTGAATGATTTACCAGTTTTGACCTGGTTTGAACATGATTTTGTTTCAATTGAATGAAGTCATTGATAAGCAGCAGTTTTTAAGAAGCTTATAAACCGACTTAAGTTATTTATTTCACAAATTCCAGACGAAGGAGAGCATATAGACAAAATTAGCATAATTTTGAACACATTTTCAAATTTTTCTATATAGATCGGAAAAAAATTCAGCTTGATTTCATTACGGAAAATAAACTAAAAGTAATAAAATAATAGTAAATGTGCCTCACATCATTGAGGATATGATTTACCGTTATTACAGAAGGTTCCTAGTAATTCAAAGCATAAAATATTTTCCAAGGCTCTTACTTTTTTTGTGAGAGAGTAAGAGAATGTAAATATATTATGGAAAACTTTCCAATAACCAACAATAAAAATATAATTTTTTTCATACCTGACAGTTATTTTTCCAGGGTTTTACTGATTACAAAGGTGACACTGCTAGCAAATGCATTTGAAGTAAAATTGCATTTTGTTCTGCATAACAGGTCTGTTATTACGTCATGAGTCACTAACTACAACTCAGCTCACACATTGCTAATTCTCATATTAATAAATAGCAATGTGTGAGCTGAGTTGTAATTAGTGCATCAAAATAAATAAGTCACGTTTGTCTAATTTTTGCCCAATAAACATGGTAAAGCTGCTTAGTATATGTGCTACTGCAAAACTGACATTTAATTCTCATATTAATAAATAAATGTCAGTTTTGCAGTAGCACATGTTCTAAGCAGCTTTACCATGTTTATTGGGCAAAAATTAGACAAACGTGGCTTATTTATCTTGAAGAGTGAAATGTGAGATCATGAATGAGAACGGAAAGTGGGGGTACTGTGCCACATTGATAGTTTCTTTTTTGATATCTACTTTCATAAGCATTTTTCGTTAAAATCTAATGAAATATAAATTTTATCCAATAAAATTAACACTAATCAAGATTTGTTCGAAACACCAATTGTAAGGAAAATATTACGTATGAAAAAATTCATTCAACATCTTTCAATGATGAGTCTAAATTCAAAATATAGTTACTATATTTTAAAAATAAGAGACTGACTTGACCTTCAAAGTTCCATTGTTAAATTTTTTTCTATATATGCATTTTTCATAAAAATATTTCACGAGACAAATATTAGAAAATTAAATGACAAAAAATTATTCAGTATAAATTATTCTGTAACTCTAATAATAACAAAGATATTACAATATTGAACTATGATTCCTTCAACATCTATCGACTATTTTCAGCATATAACGAATTCAAACACCGTCTAGCAATATAGAACAAAATACTGAATTAAGTTTCAAAATATTAATATTTTCCTTTATATACAATATTCCCAATTGTGCGTATGAATAATATATTCAAATAATTTGTCCTAATACTTGTAATAGAATCATAAATGCTAAAAATTACATTTTAAAGAAATAGTTTTCTATGATTTTTTTTTCTTATATCTAACGGATGAAAAAATAAAATTATTACCCTTAAATATATTACTTCAGAAACAAGTTGTTATTTTTATTATAATCATACATTATGTATTTACACACACATACAACCATAGGTATTAGTTATGAGTTGAAATACGGGAATGCGCACATTAAAATCATCCCCTATAAACTGATTATAGTGCAAGTTAAAAACAATAATAAGTGCCTATTGCAATGCTGTGTGTTATAGTTAATAAAGATATTCATTTTATTTTTTTAAAAACCTTTATCACTTACAGTTATTTTTAAAACATAAGGTGTCTAGTTATAAAAATATTCACAGTAACAATAGCGACCCTTGCTCCTTACCTAGCATCAGTCACATGTTCTTTAGGCCTTTAATAGGAAGTAAAATAATAAATTATTAAAATAGGCCTTTAATCTAACTTTTGCTTTAAAAAAAATTATCTTTATTTTAAATTAAATACTTAAACATTAATCAAACTATTAACGTAAGAATATCAAGAGCAATATATTTCAGAACATCTTCATTGCTCAACCAGTTTTTCAATTGTGGACGCTTCCTCAGGGGCTTTTACAACCATAAAGTGTATGTTTTACAGGTATAAATCTTTCACCAATAAAGCTACGTTAAAACTGGGAAGATTAGGAAATCAAAGCTGATCCATAGATGTTTAGATTGGGATGGCAACCAGAAAATAACCTCTCCCTCCTTGATTTTAAGTGTTTGATAGTAAGGCTAAACTTTTTTTTTTTTTAAACTACGAAGAATTCACGGCGGAAGGTTATCATAGGTTTTTTATAAGAGATTTATTTTTATTTTAATATTAGATATTTATATGTATATGTCAACACATTTTTCTAACATTTGTTAATATTTAAATTAGCATTTAAGATGTGTGAGTCGTGGGAGGAGGATGTAGTCGGTTATGCTTCCCAAATATAAACAAAATAAAAATAAATATGGCATTCAAGCTTCGTTCTGAAAAATTAATAAGTTTTGATAATGAGTGGAATGAATTGAGGAGGTAGAGGTCTTTAAATAAGCCAAAATTATAAAATCGATATCTGTGTTATAAATAACGTTATAAAATGTATATAACTCTAATTTTACATCGTTGCATATTCTTAACTACGCTTTACGGAAATGAGGAACAATTATGCGTTATAAATATAGTAATGTGTTATACCTAAAATTATAAACTTAATCTAATTTGTTATTATATGTTATTTTGTTGGGGTTCGGTCAAGGTACATCCAAAAAATACAATTTTGAAAAAGTGTGTTTTTTTTTAATTATCTGCCGAACGTTTCAGCTTACTTTGTAAAACATTTTCAGGGCTATTATGTGGGCAAGAGGGTACGTTTTGTCCCCAGGATCCCTTACTTAAGTATAAATATGTATTGCATGTATCAACCTTGACCGAACCCCAACAAAAAAATCTAATAATAATATCTACGGTCCAAAAACTCTTCATTTAATCTAATTTGTTTCGGACCGAAAATATTATGCTCACTTTTCAAGTAGGCATTTACTCATACAACAAATTAGCTGAAGGTCTGTATGTCAAAAAGCCTTTGGATACCCAAGTGCATGCACCGTAAGCACATTGGTTGTATGCAGGTGAGAGATACCCAAGTGCATGCACCGTAAGCACATAGGTTGTATGCAGGTGAGAGAGATACCCAAGTGCTTGCGCCGTAAGCACACAGGTAGTAGCCAGGTGAGAGAGATACCCAAGTGCTTGCACCGTAAGCACACAGGTTGTAGGCAGGTGAGAGAGATACCAAAGTGCTTGCACCGTAAGCACATAGGTTGTAGGCAGGTGAGAGAGATACCCAAGTGCTTGCACCGTAAGCACACAGGTTGTAGGCAGGTGAGAGAGATACCCAAGTGCTTGCACCGTAAGCACACAGGTTGTAGGCAGGTGAGAGAGATACCCAAGTGCTTGCACCGTAAGCACACAGGTTGTAGGCAGGTGAGAGAGATACCCAAGTGCTTGCACCGTAAGCACACAGGTTGTAGGCAGGTGAGAGAGATACCCAAGTGCTTGCACCGTAAGCACACAGGTTGTAGGCAGGTGAGAGAGATACCCAAGTGCTTGCACCGTAAGCACACAGGTTGTAGGCAGGTGAGAGAGATACCCAAGTGCTTGCACCGTAAGCACACAGGTTGTAGGCAGGTGAGAGAGATACCCAAGTGCTTGCACCGTAAGCACACAGGTTGTAGGCAGGTGAGAGAGATACCCAAGTGCTTGCACCGTAAGCACACAGGTTGTAGGCAGGTGAGAGAGATACCCAAGTGCTTGCACCGTAAGCACACAGGTTGTAGGCAGGTGAGAGAGATACCCAAGTGCTTGCACCGTAAGCACACAGGTTGTAGGCAGGTGAGAGAGATACCCAAGTGCTTGCACCGTAAGCACACAGGTTGTAGGCAGGTGAGAGAGATACCCAAGTGCTTGCACCGTAAGCACACAGGTTGTAGGCAGGTGAGAGAGATACCCAAGTCCCGTCATATCTCATTCCAGCCAGCGGCCACTTTTCGGGGGGTGGTACTGATAAATAAACATGGGAAGGAAGACATATCTCTCAGGGGAACATCCAGCCGCCTCGGATCCTCTGGACTTCCAGAGGTCGTCCATCTCTGGCCTAGCACCTCCGAGCATCGACTGAATAAGAAACCCATCTCGGTCATAACCCCGACAGATAAGGGGGTCTTTGGGAAACGCCCTAATGGCACATTTCACGTGGTAGATTCTTTGTCTGAGAAATTACCGCCTCATAAATAATGACAATTACTATTTATTAACGCAAAAACTGCTCAAATTAAAAAAGTTTCTCAGTTTTATAGTTAACACAATCCTTTCAGTCCAAAATGTTCAAAATAATTGCTAATGTCTAACTCTACTCTCTACGACATTAATATTCCTCTTGGTCAAGATCTCATCTTTACTTGCTTCAAGCTCATCCATAGTAAACTCCAATTATATCCTAATCCACGTGCCCAATCCCTATCGTCGGACTCCAATTCTTACAATCCTCCCTTTGAGAGTGGTGTCATTGGTCACCTTCTCTCATCATGTGATTGATATTGAATGTCATTTTTTTTTAAATACATTAAGGTGATCAAATTATAAATGTTTAATTTAACAGAATGTAATAAATAAATAAAAGTTTAATAAAAAATAAATAAATCCTCCCTAACTTAAGTTGGTCATGCACACTGAGAAGATAGCTGAGAATATCTGTAAAAAAATCTTCATTTTCTGTCTACTCCAATCTTCGAACTGCCTAAAGTAAGAAATGCATAATGAAAGCTATTTATTCATAAATATTCATCGGGGCTTTAACACTTGGTAAACTAGTTAGTTATGTTTTTTCTTGCGAAGCTGTGGAAGCTAACATGAATATGTTTAAGAATATTCATAAATACTTCATCGAGGCTTGACCAAGTAGTAATGCTTCTTCTTGCCAAGCTGTAGAAGCCTACGTGAACATGTTTAAGAATATTCATAAATACTTCATCGGGGCTTTACCAAGTAGTAATGTTTCTTCTTGCCAAGCTGTGGAAACCTACGTGAACATATTAAAGAAAGATATTTCCAAGAGCCTCTTGTTTTTTATAATGTAGAAGATAAATTAGGTATTTTTACTTTTCATTGCAAACCTTTGCAACTGTTAGGTTTTTTCTTCTTTTATTCTTGGCGTGTTAACGATGGCAGTCATTAACGCCAATCATTTCGAAATGTTTCAGTCTTTTCCTATAAATAAAAATTATTAATTCATTCTTAAATCTTGTTTTTGTTTAAATTTGTGTGAGAAAAATGAGAGTTCAGATCAAGATAATCATACTATTTCCGCTGTTACTTGAATTATAAAATAGTATTACATAATAGGAGTGAAATATACTTTATTAACATTATTTTTCAAGATATTTTTGAAAATTTCTTTTTAAGAAATAACGCTCCCTTCAGAGCTAGTCGAGAGCAAATCTTTGCGTTCTTATATTTTACGCTCATAGTTCGTTCAAGCTCCTTAATTTAGTTTCTTGATTTACCCTTATTTTGGTTCATCTTCAATGAAAAATAAAAAATCTTCTTGGATTATGCAGCTTCATATACAATGGATATTCGGTTATTTAAATTATATGTGAGAAATTCTAAGGAAAATTTAAATTATGTTATTTTTTTTAAAGTCGGTTATTTCTTGGGTATTAAGAGAATCCTTGGAGTAAACTTTTACTTTATCTAAAGATGGGGTAAATCTAATCTCAGACTTTATGGAAAACTATATAAATTTTCCTTGATATTCAAATTGTATAGAGACGTATCTTACCGAAATTGAGTTTTAGAACATAGTCAAAGAAAAAGACATTTGGAGTCATGATTATAACATCAGCTGAATCGAATTCTGCCACAGTATCCTACGCTAAAAACTTTGTAAGCTTAGACTAGTCATAATTGTGAAGGGAACAAATGAAAATTTCATAAAGCTTATCAAAGTCCTTATCAAAGAAGGGGTGGAGGGGGGTGGGGGCGCTGAGAGAAACCCCCCTCGGTTTGACTTTCGGTCAGAAGAAAGCTGACCTTAATTCCTTTATTGGATCTCTTTTTCCCTCAAACCCTTTCTCGGGCGCTCATAGGTTTAGTTTCCGAACTCTACTTACAGGCCAAGGAGATAAATTTCCGCGGCCCCGCCAGCGCAAACGAGCTCCGGCGGCGGCCCAAAGAGGTAGTGGAATATTGCGGGGACCCTCTCGCTCGTTCTCTTTATGACGTCATTAGACTTCAAACGGAGCGGAAAGTCGGCTTCTTGCCTTCTCCACATTCTTCCAAATCTCTTGTAGAAGATTGCCGAGGGCATACGTGTATTTATAGTTACTTGGGCCATTATTCAATATTTTCCTTTTTTTTAAAGCACTTTTTAAAAACATTAATTCATTTTATATAATTAACAATATTAGGAATCTATTTTTAGAGGTTCAGGCAAAAAAGGGAAGCCAGAGTACTGAAAATCAAGGTTAATATTTATAAATTACCTTCTAGAAAATCACATAGGAAGAAATTCCTGCTTAAAATATGGAAATATATTTTGAGAAAATATATAATACGTATATTTGAATACTTAAGATAAATGATTGAATTACTCAATGACACATATTTAACATCATAATAAACATGTAAAATATACACTTTTCTACAGCTTCCAATAATTATATTTAACTTGCTTAACTGACATTGAATCTGAATAAATTTCCTTAGGATTAGTAATCACTCAGATCTTGCAAAATTAATTATTAAGACATCTTTATCAAAATCGAAAAATTAGTCCTGGACTTTATTAAGTTTTGATTTAAAACTATTCGCCCAAAAGTAAATAGCATTCACATTTGTACCATTACTCGACTTTTGAAAAATGCATTCGATACGTTAACAATCCTAACTATAAGAACTAAAAATACAAATTTTCGTGATACTAAAGAACATGTGAACACCCACACACACATAAGATATATTTATAGTGTGTGTGTGTCTGTTCATATGTGCTTTAGTGTCACGCATGGGTCTAAAAAAATTAACCAAATTCCCGTATTATATAATTTGTATTCTATTGCAAACCGAAGGATGAATTTATTTTATGAAATTATGATTAATTATATTTATTAATTATGAATTAGTAACTGTAATTTAATGAGTTCTGGGGGGAGTGGATTGGAATAATACCAATTTAAAAAACCCTCTTGACCTTCGTAATTTTTAAAATTACAACGAAAATCATTAAAGTGAAATGATAAATTATTTATGTTTAAGTAAAATTTGATTAAGTCGCTCTCCAATCCTCCCTCCCGGACAGCCTGTAGCAATCTCATATATTGCTCTCATTGCTTTATTTACCTTATAAGTAGTGATATACAATCTACTGTGTCCATCTTTAAAAAGTAGCTTCATGTCTTAGAAGGAAATAGCAGGCACTAGATATGGAAAATGTAGAAATCACTAATTATCATTCCTAGGTGCTTTAAAGCCTTCCAATATCCAACGAATACATTCCTTTCCGTCCAAAATTCCAAAAATAATTGCTAACGCTCCATATTATATGTCCAATCCTACCCTTCATCACGACTTTAATATTCCTTTTGTCAAAGACCTTATCTCCACCCGCTTCAAGCTCTTCCATAGCAAACTCCAATTTTATCCCAATGCTTATGCCCAATCCCTGTCGTCGAACTCCAATCCTCACAATCCTCCCCGGCGACTAAAACGGAGATGGCCTCGCGACCTCCTGGACCTTAATGCCTAAACTTACTGGGAATGGGGTCGATGGGCCCCTTCTTCCTGCACAGTGATGGCCATTTATTTGTTTTATTGTTGATTTTATTTATTATATTTTTTATATATGTATATTTGTTTTTAAAATGTATTTATTGTATCTGTCATAAAATTACAATATGCTATGTCACAGAATGTAATAAATAAAGCTTTATTTAAAAAAGGAAAGAAAAAAAAAGATTATAAAATGGAGTGAGTTGGAACAAATAATTGGAGAAAAAAAAAAATTTACCTACATCCTTTTCTATTCGTAGTGTATTGAAATCATGATCTATGAGGTAAAGTAAAATGTACTTAATTTAACAGGCAATAAACTGTCATGTTTTATTTTTAAAATACACCATTTTATTTTAAAGATGAATATTTATGTGACTTAATTGATTAAATAAATTAATATGTAAATAATTTNNTAAATTAATATGTAAATAATTTAAAATAAAAATTTTATAATACCCAGACACAGAGAAAAGAGATTACAGTCTTCCTAGAACAAAAAAGTTGCAGTGCTGCTACCAACACTTCTTGATCTATTATTGTGGCAGTAAAAGTGTTTTAAGGGCCAATTTGAATGGCCTATATAGTAGTAATGTATTTATTAATATAATATTAATGTCTTATAGTATTACGAGAAAACAATTTATAGAGCAAAATAAGTGTAAAATGCAATTTTTGAACATTTCAATTCAATAATATTTAAAAAGTAAAATATTTTGATAAGTATATTTAAGAATATTTCGATTTTTCGGTGGATCATCTTATTTTAAAATATATAAATAAAATTCAATGTATACTTTTTTCGTTGCAAATTGAAAATTTGCAAAATTAACTTCAATTTATAAAAATAACGTTCAAAAAAACAACGACATGTTTGTTCATAAGTCATTCGTTGCTCTTCAAGTAGCAAAATGCTATATGGCGAAAAATATTTTACACAACAATATGTGTAAAATGTATTTTATGGTGTTTTCAGGAAAAACGCTTCTTAAGAAATAATTTTACGAATGTAACTCAAATGAGTGAGACTTTTCCTTACTAGCCTGCCTACAGCAACCATGTTAAATTTATCTTCTGTACATCTTAGATAAATTGTGTTACATCTGCTTATATTACACAGCTCTTGCGTGACGGAATTATAAGCTTTGTTATTTTCACAGTAATATTGGTTCAAGTTCAAGAGTAATTGTCCTACTGTCATATATAAAATACATCCATATAGAATAGTAACTTGGAAATATCCATAAGTAGGTAATTTGGAAATTGAATAAATAATGTTTAAAATGTACATCAGGGGAAATTGGATGCCATAAATATCAATATTCAATTTGAAAATTACTTCAAAGTACTCAGAAAATTTTTTATAATATGTTGAAAAAAACAAAACAACGAATTGTAAAATCTGTACAGTTTATGCAGCCACAAAGTACGAAATTTAAAGTATCATAACTTGGTCTTTCTCTCGTAAAATAAGTAGTTGAGTATCACTGGAAATCTTCTAGGTCAGAAGAGAGAAAAGAGAAAAAGATCTGGTAAGGGGGGGGGGGGTGAGAAGGGACTTCATGTTTCTATTTTATTTACTTCCATTCTATTTGGGGAGAAAAAGAAAGCAGGTGTAGAGAAATATGAAATACCTCGCCATTGAGTGCACTGTTCGGATGGACTGGTCTTACGGCCGTGCCTCTGACAGGCCAATTTCCAGAGTTCCAGCCTCAAGGAGGATTCCAGTCGTGTAGTGGTCTCCTGGAAACAGCTGTACTAACCTGTCAACGGACTCCACGAAAGTGAGTCAGCTATGACCCAGACTCTTACAGAAAAATAATCCGATATCTTGATCGAGTTAAGGCCCAGTACCATACCTACCAAATTAAAGAGAACAGAGCTCTGCGTGTGGTTGTAAGGAACCTGCACCGCAACACTGACCACCACTGACATAAAACAAGAGCTCGAACAATCCGGGTTTAAGGTCCGCCAAGTCGTGAATGTTTACGCACCCCGAAGAGACACCCAAGGCAAACGATTAGGTGGACTTCAGACCATACCACTCTTTTACGTCGACCTGGATCGTGATGACAAGACAGAAACGATTTACGACGTCAAATTTATCCTAAGTTGCAAAGTTGTGATAGAAAAACCCTATCAGAAACGCGACTTAGCGCAATGTTTCAGGTGTCAAGCTTACGGGCATACAAAGGCCTTCTGCACACGCCAACATCGCTGCCGTAAATGCGGGCGACCCCATCCAACCCCTGAATGCACTAAACCTCCTGACGTACCTGCTACTTGTGCACTCTGCCAGCAAGCTCATCCAGCAAACTACAAAGGCTGCCTCAATTACCAGAAGCTCAAAGCCATGAAGTACCCTGAAGAAGTGGTAGAAACACCTCGCCCTCATGTAAAGGCACCAGCTAGAATGGTTACTCCAGGCATATCTTATGCTTCTTTCGTCGGTCAGAACTAACCTGTCAACTCCTCTCACTTCTTATTTCAATCAAGAGGGGATCAACGCTTAGCAACTCTTTACGAAAATAATCTGGAGAGACCGTCTCTCAACTCACTGAAAGTCCTCGTCATGCAGGAATTGATTGTAAGTGTATAAATCTTATTTCATTTCGTACATAATATGTTTGTGCAAGTCATTCAAGAATGATAAATAATTAAGATTCATCTTAAATACTCTCCCTCGGTCTTATTTATAACAATGATCGCGCAACTTTGCATAAAGAGTGATATATCAACGATGCGACCTGCATATGTTCCAGAATTCAACACTTCGGCAACTGTTGGCTCAAGAAAAATCTATTGAACAATCGGTGATGAACTATTTTAAGCTCATAGTCACCTTGATTCTATACTTGTTGAACCTCATTTAAAGAGCTAATTAAAAGATTTCTTTAAATGAGATACTACAAGAATTTCTAAGAGCATTTAAGGACTTTTATTTTCTTCATGTAAAAATTAACTTTAATTTATTTTTCCAGTATAGTGACCATTGGAAAATCAAATTCGTATGTTTATCAAATCCTATGATTTACTCATTCAAATATTTTAAAACAGTTTCAAGCATGTTGCTTAAAATTCAAAACATTATATACAATAAATGAAAGGGAATAGAATTTAAAAAATCTTAATCCTCAGCCGGAGTAGTAATTCGGATCTCCGGCTGAGGTAGTAACATTTATATATTCTATTCCCTTGTATTTATTGTATAAAATAAATGTCGGATTAAATAATACAACTAATAAGTTTTTAAATTAAGAAATAAAAGCAAAAAAAAAACGAGAGTCGAACAAATAGCTAACAAAGTTATCTCCTTCGAGCATAAGACGATATATTCTTCTTACTCGGGGGGTTTAGACTCGGAGTAAAGTGCAGGGAATATAATTAATTAACTAGTTAGCCTCGGTGCTACAATGGTTAGCATGCCAGCACGGCAAGCAGGTGATCCGGGTTCGAGTCCCGGCTGAGGTAGTAATTTTTTTTTAAATTTTATTCCCTTGCATTTATTGTATAAAATGAATGTGGGATTAAATGCCACAACTAATAAAGTAATACAAACATAACATAGTTTCAATTAATTCATAGTATAAATATCATATTTTTATTTAACAGGAATGAGCTTAAATAAAAAATATTAATTTTTTCTCAGTTATTTCATAACAGATTTTGTTATATTTTACATTTACAAATTTCACAGTGAGAATGTGTTATTCTTCTTCTTTATGTTTTATTATTTTATGTGTATTTACGTTTAATCAAATTCCTTTTATTCATACGGCCTAACAAAAATTACTAATCATGAATTAGATATGTTTATAAATGTACTTCATCACAATCAGCTCTAAAGGATTTAAATCACCTTAGTTTTTACCAGGGTTTTAAATATTTTATCTTATGTTAAATTTATGCATTAATAATGATTTCACTAATACGACCGATCTGGACATATGGTGCAGAACTCTTGGGTACCGCTAAGCTTTCCAACATCCAACGTATTCAATCCTTCCAATCCAAAATCCTAAAAGTTATTGCAAATGCTCCATACTACATCTCGAACTCTACCCTACATCAAGATTATAATATCCCATTTGTCCAAGACTTCATCTCCACTCGCTTCACGATCCTCCACTGTAAACTCCAATTTCACCCTTATCCATATGCCCAGTCCCTGTCATCGGACTTTAACCCCTATGATCCACCCCGACGACTCAAACGAAGATAGCCCCGTGACCTCCTGGGGACATAATCTGTAAATAATTTGAGAGTGGTGTCATTGGTCACCTTCTCTCCTCATGTGATTGANGTCTTGTGATGAATAGAGGTTATGAACTTCACCATGATTTTAATATTCCTTTTGTTCAGGATCAGATTTCTTCCCGCTTCAGCCTTTTTCACAGTAAACTGCCATTCCATCCTAATCCTCTAGCATAGACCTTGTCTTCCAACTCCAACCCCTACAACCCTCCCCGTCGACTCAGACGAAGATGGCCCCGCGATCTTCTGGGGGCATAGTCTGTAAATAATTTGAGAGTGGTGTCAGTGGTCACCTTCTATCCTCATGTGAATTTCATTAATGTCATTTTTACTTCATTGTGATCAAATTACAAAATGTTTTAATTTAACAGAATGTAATAAATAAATAAAAGTTAAAAAAAAATTACAATGATTTAAATTCTAAAGATAATAATTTGTCCTATCAGTTATTTATTAGTTCTTAATTAGAAAAATAATTAGCCAATGTGAAATCAGAATATTCTTGAAGTGCAAAACATAGAAATAAAAACAAGAAGGGCTGCTTAGAAAATATAAAATAAAAAAAATCCTTTCTCCCCTGCCCACTGGCTCTAATAAAGTACAGCTGTTTTTCTATTGTCTTTTTCCCAGGACTCTCTAGGTAGGTCTTTGTCTGTCTGGTTTACGAGAGTAGTAAAGTGGCTGGCTAACAGAGGGCGCATTCAGTCGACCCTTTGTCGGCCTCGAGCGAGCGCCTCAGTCGTTAGCTTGCTCGTAGAGGGGTTGTGCAGGGATTCCTCATGAGTCCTTTGCTCTTTTACATTTTGTCTCATTTATGACATCTGTGGGTTTTATGGCGGAGGCAAAGGATCTGAGGGTGGATTATATCCGTGAAGAATGTCCAGTAAGAGGACATGAAATTCTTTATTGTCTTTTCTTTCTTTTGATTCAATCAGCAACAATAAATGTATCTCAAGATATATTTTCTGTCTGTAATTTATGACAGGATGTAAGAGACAAATATAGAAGAAAAATTAAATCAACTCTTATTTGAAAAATCTTAAGTTTACGATCATTATTTTTCTATTGTATATCACTTTAAAACGCATTGTATAATTTATCAAACGTATATTTTTAATATCAATAGAGATAAATTAAGGTTTAACTTAAAATAATATTCAAATAAACTGGTAATTATAAGATGTTTCTAGTAGAAAATTTAAATACTTGGATTTTAAATATGACAAGAAAACTTATAATTTTTATATCACTTGTTATTAAATCATTAAAATACGAATCCTTTGTCAAACGTAACAATTCCGATTTTTTCCCTATATTTCACTTACAAGGATTTAAATTAAATCCCCAAAAAGACGTGTTGCATTATATTATGATATTTTTATTATTATTTTGTTTTGTTCTCTCTGTATCTAAAGAAGAAAAAGTCATCTAAAGTCTTGCGAAAAACGGCAACTGCTTACACTTTCATACAGAATTCATTTATTCTACAGAATATTTTTATCCTACTGCCTAGAAAAAGCAAAATAAAGTACAAACAAAAATACCGATCTGAGACTTTTAATTCCTTTAACTATGCTTTCTTCTCCATCTTTTTAGCCTGAAGGGAACTAGCAGATTTGGAGTCATCGCCTGGACCTCGGCGTTTCTATGATTGTCGAAGAAGTAAAAGGCAAAATCCTTTTCGTATCGATCCTTCCCCCCCGAAGATGTCTTTCTTTCAGAAGGACACAATCTTATCAGGTAGTGGAGAACCCAAGGATCGTTATTGTATTACAGCTGGAAAAGTAAATAGGAAGGAGACACCTGCATTTTTTCATCTTTCGCAATTACCTCAATTAACTTCAAAAATAAATAATTTCTCTTAAGTAAATCACCCATTTCCCATCCCCTAGGCCAAGCCTAATTCTTTTACTTAAACCTAAAGCCAAAGTCCAGCTAAAACAAAAACTTGTTTCAACTCCTTCATGATAACACAAGTTGTGTAATAATCTAAGGGTTGATCGCCCCTAAACCCTAACACAAGTTCTTCAAACACAATATATGTAGCAGATGAAAAATGCATTTTTTTTTATAGAAAGAAAACCATATCTTCATGAAAATATGATTTTTGAAATACATTATGCATTTAAAAAATATTGGAGGTTCCATGTATTACAGTTTTTGCGTGTTTTCGCATGCGACCATGAGAGAGTGTAACTTATAGACCTCTATTTCTGTTTTAGTGTACCCTTCGAAAAACGATTGTTCTGTTGTTCAAATATTGTGTTCACTTAATTATTGTTGTTACTTATTACGGAAAATAATTGTTAAAGTTATTTTACAATATCTTTGATGTAAGTTGATCGTTATGATTCTCGTACAATATTGTTAGGGGAACAAGTAAAGTTTAAAATAAGTAGAAAGAAAAGTAATTGGGTAATATTTTATTTATTGATGACAAAGTTTCTTCTGAAGTTTTAAGGATATATCAGGACTGAAAGCAAAATATAACTAAAATAATTAAATATAAGAATAAATTAAGGACAAATGAGGGGCGCCAGGCTAGCTCAGTGGATCCGTACGGGTCTCGCAATCCTGACGCCGCGGGTTCAAATCCCGCCCAGGTCAATCTTTTATTTATAATATAGAAGCTTGTCCTGAGCCATGGGTGTTTAGAATGGGGTGGCCACCTGTAGATAGCCCCTCCCTCCAATGACCCTTAGTGGTTGCAAGGGAGGCTAACCCAGCAAATAAAAAAAAAAAAAAAAGGACAAATGAATACATGTATACAAAACATAAGATGATCAAGAGAAACGTTGAAATGTACTAGAACGTTAAAAACTAAATAAAACAGTAATCATAACCCTAGTATAAGTAATATATATTATGATCTAAATGAAATAACTTAAAGTAAGTCTTGTGATGAATAGAGGTTATGAACTTCACCATGATTTTAATATTCCTTTTGTTCAGGATCAGATTTCTTCCCGCTTCAGCCTTTTTCACAGTAAACTGCCATTCCATCCTAATCCTCTAGCATAGACCTTGTCTTCCAACTCCAACCCCTACAACCCTCCCCGTCGACTCAGACGAAGATGGCCCCGCGATCTTCTGGGGGCATAGTCTGTAAATAATTTGAGAGTGGTGTCAGTGGTCACCTTCTATCCTCATGTGAATTTCATTAATGTCATTTTTACTTCATTGTGATCAAATTACAAAATGTTTTTATTTATTTTTACCAGAATATTATATGTAAATAAATGTTATAAAAAAAGAGGTTGTAAAACTATTTTAACTATAAATTTGTCGTTTGAAGAGACATGTTCTGCGAGAAACTTACTATTCATTCCCATTTTTTCGGATGATGATAAGTTTGTTTTATAAATTTCCCCAATTTTTTTTTGTCTTGACCTTAAAAATACCCCGAGATTTTTTTTTTAATTAATTTTTACTTAGAGTCGGTGCTAGTCAGCCATTGTGTGAACAGCTTCGTTGTGTGCTCGTCATTACTAAGTATTTTGACAGTGTCTTAGTGAACAACTATTTATTAAACTTGGTACAGGCCAAGTTTAAGTGACAGTGCTCAAATTCACGCAGTTTAGTGAAGAACCATGGAGAAACAATCAATTAATACGTGAGTAATCATGAAATAAATTAGTGCTCTAGACAGTGAACAGTGCAATTGTTATCAGTGGAGGGGGAACGACACGTTCTGTCCAACTGCTAGCCCTAACTGAGAGTAGTACGGGAGAAAGTGTCCTGACGTCAGACAGCCTCCGTGGCTGGGTCTGATAAAAGGCCGTCTCTGCCTGAG
>KZ807220.1:282816-294545 GCA_000696205.2 Oncopeltus fasciatus | reverse complement strand
GATTATATATATATATAATAAGAACTTAATCCGTTCTTCTTCTAACGTCAATGTAGAGGTTTCTGTGTTTATGTGTTGTGCTTGCGTGCATGTGCGTATATGTGTTTGAAAATTACTTAAGGTCTTTGATTAAATTTGTTTTTTGTAATTATAGGAAGGGTTCTATCTTAGCATGTGATGTTTGAATTAAATTTAAATAAAATAAACCTTCCAAAGAGTATAAATCTCATGAGTGTTATACATTAACGCTTAAACTATTCTGCTGACCGAAGATTTTCCTTATTAATTCATTAAGCAATTAACTCACCGATTAGTTGTTAAAAGAAACCCTTCAAAGAAATTTATATTAGACAATTAATTTTTAAAAAATACTAAGAGTGGGTAGTTTGATTGCCTAAAACTGTATATGCTTGAAATCAATAACTTGGTACTAAATGATTTTGTTTTCAAATACAAATTAAAAATTTCAAATTTTAATTTTGTTTTCATTTACAAATAACATATTTGTTAATAAATAAAGCACTTAATATTCAAAAGATATAATATTTATCTTCTCCAGAGTAATGAAATATGAGATTGATACATTAATTTATCTAAATATGATGTCAAGCAAAGGTATCAATAAATGTCCTTTCCTTAATTCATTAGTAAATAACAATCGCTTTCCGATTTCATAAAGACCGTAAATATTGTAATAGGATTTATGGATATAATTATTAATAGGATGTATGTGTTCACTGTACTCATACAATGTGAATTGTATATTCTCATATCACACGCGAAATGTCAGAAAAAATATATTATATTTAATTATTTATTTATTCTATTCTATATAGCCAAATGTAAACAATTCTTAGTGCTCCTCTAACTGCACATATTTTGGGCTCATAAAACAGTAAAAATAAAGAATTTTAATAGATATCTTTGTCATTAATTTACATATTTTGAAGAACATAAATTCTTGATAATGATTAATTACTTCAAATATAACTATAAATTTGTTTTATTCATAATATATCAGTTCTTGTATGACTTTAAAATTACTAAAACCGTATCAAGAAATACACCCAATAATTTCTTTAATCTAGTAATCTTCTTAGGTAATAATTCACAACGGGACTAACCACCCTGTTCCAGAATACTTCAATACTCGAATTATATATAATAGTTATATAGATACATAGATAATATTACTTTAGTTGTATGAGAGAATACCATACTCTCATATGAAGCTTACTAGGGAAATGATCATGAGCATATGTTGTAAAATGAAACACTGGTCTTTGACTCTTGACCCATGCTTAACAGCTGAATGTGTTTGAAAGTTCGAAAAATTATTTCTCCCGATGGAACAGGCATTCGGAAGATAGCCAACATCGGTCACATTTCAGCTCCTAAGGTAGTGTTTTCCTGTTTATTTGGCAAGAATATTTTTTAAAAGTTAAATTTTTATTTTTTTCCCTTCCTGGTGATTTAAGGGGATGTAAGACTAATGAAAATAGAAAATATACTTTGAACATGCTTTTAATTAACTTTTGCCTTAATGTAAAGAAAAAAATATATAAATGGGGAGTTTTTGATTGAGGAAATTATGAGTAGCTGTGTTAATTTTTGGGGTTCGGACAAAGTAGATCCAAAAATGCAATTTAAAAAAATACACATTTTTGTTTACCTACAGAAAAAAAAAAATAGATTTGAACGCTTTGACAGAAGTCTTGCTGCTGAGGCTATGTTATTGCTTAGGATTTGTCTGTTTTAGAACGTTACTATAAAAACCTAGATTTGTTTAGAAATTTCTGCTTCAAACTTCTGAACTCAAACGTTAAAAAACGCCATCTATTAGAGTCTTTTCAAGTAGTGATAGAAAGAATCATAAATAACTATATAAACGACAAAGCTTTTTCACACACATTTGTTGATTCAAAAACACAAAATTATCATAATATTAATTAAAAAATTATAACTTTTTCCAGCTCATTAATTATGCCTGCTGAACTTTCACGTCAGAATGCTTCAGGTCAGGGCTTGGCCCATTTCCAACCAAAGCCCAAGTTTTCTGTATCGGAAAAACTTATTAATTTATTTTTCACTTTTAAATTATTATTAATAAATTCCAAACAATTTAATGGCATATTTACAAATGTTTTACACATCCAAACCTTAGAAGCTGCGAATGCTTAATGTGAGAACAGGCATAGCAATATTTAAACTTTTCCATACAAATATGAAAGGAGAACGGCTGTATTTTGGATTTAAACTTTTTAATGTTGGAACTGCAGCGGAGAGCACACTGTAACAGTCTGAAAACAAGCTCCTGGAAATTCAGAAATATTTATCGCTCAACGAGGAAGGGTTATTCGGTTGGCCGACTGGTGAATATATAGAACGTGCTGGGGCACTGTACGAAATGCCAACTTCTCAACTAAGTTTTAAGTGTTTCCAAACTCCCCCTCCGCCGCCATATCTAAATTATATAGTCGTTCGATATTTAATCGCCATGGAAATCCGGGCTGTTGGGCCTCTGAGAATGACTCGGTCCGTTTTAATGAGAATGCCTTTCTCATTTGAGGTCGCTGGCTGTGTTCGCGGCAGTCTGAGTGGGGGAAAAACCGGAGTGGTCTATCGGGGGAAGAAAGTTAAGCGAGCCTCCACAAACATGACACACTTTTCAAGTGTGCTCGCTGAAAAAAAAAATTTTAATTTAAAGAGTTCTGCAATTGAAGAGGGGAAAATTTCAGCGAAAAGTAGAAATCTTGTTTGCTCTGTACTGAACTTAGTTAACTGCACTTATAAATTGCAGTTTTTTATATTGCAAACTTCAAAAAATTACTCAAAAGAATCCTAATGCAGTTCAGATAGCTACTTCGAAAACTAAACTGAACGTAAATGGACACTAAAATATTAATTTTTTTTTTATACTTACTTCTTACTTTATTAAAAATAATTGTTCAACTACTTGGAGTTATGGAGGGAGGAATTTTCTACAAGTGGCTACCCCATTCTAAACATCCATGGCTCAGAACGGTCTTTTATTTATTGATAAAAACATCCTCTGGGCGGGATTTGAATCCTCAATGCCAACATTTGCGAGACACGAACAGATTCATTGAGCCACCTAATATTTTCACTTTTATAGCATATTCCTACAGATTTTCAGATAATTTAAGGGGCTTACGTGTGGATTATCTACTTGCATATGAGTAAATGAATGTTTTTGCCTACATCTTCCTACAATAGTAAAACCGTTTCATTCTCATTTATCATTTATGATGAAGCTGAAGTTTATACAATATTTTGTAATATCTTGAGAAAATTCGTATGATTTATAGAAATTTCAAAGATATTTTTTTTAAGAAAGTACACTTTGAACTGTAAATCAAATTGTTTCTGAATATCTTGAAATACATCTACAGATCTCATTTTAAACTAATTTTGTAAAAACTCGAGAAATCTTAATGTTAAAAATCAGATTTTTAACAGCCATCTCAAGCAGAGAAAAAAGAAGAGTATTATTTTTACATTTCAATCATCATTTCTTTTCTATCAGGGCTATTATCGGGGGCTTATCTTATCTGTCAGACTTCTGTATACTTGGTAAATAATCTAAAGAATTATTATGACTACCAATGAATATAGAACTATCATACCTTCTATTATCCGTCTTCATTGGTTTCTGAACCAATTCAGAAGGATTCTAAAGAATAATAGCAATAATAGCTACACGTCTAATTTCGTTTTAGTACATAAAATATGCGATTTATATTTTAATTACATATTTCAGGTAAAACCCAATTCAAATAAATAGTTTTCCAAATAACCTTTTCCTATCTCTTCATTTGTTAAATACATTTTTATTCCCAATATTTGAATTATTCGACCAATATAATCCATATGGTGTAAAATTACAAGCAAATGCCAACTTCAAATTATTCATTTTACTCTGTTACTTCTCACATCTTTTATTCAGTAGTTAGCCAATATTTTATGATATTTAGGTATTAAAGTACATATTTTTCTTCAACAAAATATATTTAACGTTTACCAGTCTAATGTGCCATCTTCGAGAGCTGTTGTCCATAGATGCGTTCCTCACAGGTTAGGAGTAATGACAAGTGAAAGGCGATTATTGGATCCCATAGAGGGGCTAGATGACTTCCTATGAAGAGGAGTCTAACTGACAACCTGTTTTTTTTTTCTCTCTTAAGCGCTATAAAAACAAACTTCAGCCATTTCTTGGGTATTTGACTATTTTTACATGTTACTTTTACTGATTTAATAGTATGATGAACAAGTAAAATATTTAGATCTTCGTCTTGTTTTTCATTGTCCATATCGGCCCGTCATCTTCAAAGAATTCGGTTATATATTTACAACATAATTGTATACTATATTAGTTTTTTTGGCACTAGTATTAATTTATCACAAGCATCTTGCTATAAAAAACAAAAACTTTCCAAGCTTTCTTGTGCTTGTTTAGTCATTCTTCCTCTCAAAACTCTTCTTTCAACTTTTATTAGCCCTCTTTTTCTTCTTAAACTCTGGTATTTTATTTGATTTTTCGTTGCTTTCTTCTGTACTTCAAATATAAAAATGCCGATGAAACAGGTCAGTAGATTTGGTAATTCGTCTTTTCTACTCCTCAGAGCGTTAATCTTTATTTGTAAGGACATCAAGTTAAATGTATTTCGAATTTAGTTCAGACCTCTCTAGTTATTTCTTTCTTAACAATGCCATTTCAATAATGATATAGGTTTTGCTAAAACTTCAATAGCACTTCTCAAAAATATAAATTTTGATCGTGTTCAACTGTCTACATTTCTAAGACAGAAAAGATTCAAGAAAAATAGCGGCTTTTCCTTAATGATGTTCAAGAATTGTTGTTGCGTGGAACTAAGTCCTTCTTCAGCGAGGATCGAATAAGATGTTGGCAAACGTAGGGGAACTTCACGGACGTCCTCATCCTAACGAAAGGAAAGTGTAGGGGGGAGACACGAGACAAACTTGAAAGAAGTAGGGGATCATACTTCCAGCTCACGTAGTGCCATATTTGACGAGGTATCCCCCCCCGGCCATCGATATGTGAGGCGTTTGTTTCATTCGTCCCCATAACGGCTTATCAGTAGGCTTATCTCAGGACTATGAGCCCTAAAGTCTGTCCGTGGTCCATGGAAATGTGATATTGTCCACAAACATGCCCCTTTAAGCTGTATTGCGTTCCGAACATTCCATCAGATGGACTAAATGCCGGATATCTCAATCATATTTAACGTTCCTCAGCTATTGATCTGGTATTAAATGCAGTCCCTGGCTGATCACTACAGGTTTATTTTAATTTACAGTGTCCAAATTTTTTTAGTATATTTTTACTATTTAGTAATCGATGCAACAATGTGTTAATGAAGATAAAAAAGTTTCAAGTTTTTTATTTGGAAACCATATTTAACATAGTATTCTCTTTCCAAATTTATCAGCAGCGGTTGTATGAAATGCATTTATCAAATTGATAAATTACTTCAAGCTTAAGAAATGGTGAAAATTAATATCTAAAGATTAAGATGTTTTTTTGGCTTTGTGCAATAGTTTTTTGATATTTTTATTTAAATTTATTTTTAAAGTGTTGAAAACTTTTCGTTCTTAAAAGAATAAAAATTATGGGTAAAATATATTAGGGTTCTATGATGTAGAACATTCATAAACAATTATCTGAGCAAAAATTATAATTACAATCTATTCCTTAGTTTCCTATCTAACAGATAACAAAATGCAATTTAGTGACTCAAATGAGAAAATATTTTTATTTGTTAAAATTGTTAAAAAATACTTATTTATATTTTGTACAACTCGTATATGACATAAACTTTTAGTTTGAGTAGCATGCCTTGTAGGAAATATATATTAATAGCTAGGATTGAGGTAGAAGCTTCATATGCATGTATATACATGTATATTCAAGGAATGTATAATGAAGCGAATGAAATTTGGGGCTTTTAGGAGCTACTCAGTGTAATGAAGAATTTATAAATAATCAATCATAAATGTCATTAAATAAAGAACAAAATCCGTGTTCGATATAAATTAGGTTTATTAATTACAAAATTATATTAGATACGTGAGAAAATTTAATTTACTTCCTGTTCTATAAATACCCACGAGAATGATAAATTTTCCCAGATACAAAAGGGGGAAAATGTTTGAAATTTTGCATATTAAGTAAATATGCCAAATCAATTTAAAAAACTCCAATATTTTTTAACTATGAAAATATTTTTTCTATAACATTGCGAAAAAAATTTTAAAATATAATAAAAATACAAATATTTTTAACTTTTTCCGCAAAAATTCTGGTATACCTAATTTTTGAAACTACAATTATGAGTAGCCAATTTTTCAGTTTTTGAGCTCATTCTGGTGGGCGGCTTTTGCTATAAATGTTATTATTAGACTCGTTTTGCATAATATGGACGTAGGAAAGGTCACGGTTGGGGGATATACCCCTTGCCTGAGCCCTACGCGTGGGAGTCACCCGGGTTTATGACGGCTTTACGCGCAGCTGTAGCAGGGTCGTGGGTGGACTACTACACGCTTGAGTAGTGGGGGTGGGGGGTGGATTTGTGTAAGTGGGAGAGGGGGTTGAGGGTGTTCTTGTGTGTTAGAGGAGGGAGTCGCGGTAACCCCCCCCCCTCTTTTCCCCCCCCCATCCCTCCCAGACCTATACGCCTCCAGAAGGTTATGAACTCTCTTAAAAGGAAGGGAATTTTACACCGAATGTATAATTAAATGTTTTGAGGTGATAAGTTCAATTCTATTTACCCCCATTTAGTAATATATAACGCTTCTAATTTATATTATACAAATTAAATTCTACTAAACCTTATTTCATGTTTTATGAGTTTTTGGTTTTTTTCTTCTGGAATAGGCCAGCAATAACTTCTAATTAGGCTGTTACTCTAGCAGAACGAGAGTTTGTCAAAAAGTTCTCAGCCTGACCCAGAAAGGAATGAAATCAAAATATGCATTATTATTATATGCAAGACATGCATTATTTTTCAATACAATGTTTTTAATTACCAATACATTTATTATACCTATTTAATAATTTTTCTAAATCCCTCTCTCCCAAAATAATAATTTTCTTCTCTGGAACCAAATGAACTCAATAGCGTCTTAGAGTAGGCCTTCGTCCTTAAATAGCCAATCGCCTTCCTCTGAAGTCCTTTTTGTGATTCGGGTACAGAAAGTAGTCACTGAGGTCTAGCTAGATCTGGAATGTAAGGAGGATGTTTGATTTAATCAAACCCCAAGATGTCAATCGTGGCCATCACTTTACGAGAAGCGAGCTAGTGGCAATGCAAAGGCCAGTGCGAACAGATGAAATTAAAAGTACTAGTCAATCACTGAGTGGAAAATGATAATATTTGTGTGAATATAAATACAGATTAGATTAACATGATACATAATAGATTAACATTAATCTTCTCCTTCATAAGTAGGCCGAGAACTTTTTGATTTCCCCTCGTATTTCTACTAATAATTTAAGCACAAACTGGTAATGTTGCAGTTTAGTTTAATTACCAGCATTGGAATTTGGAAAAATAATAATAATTATTATATTAATAATAATAATAAGATGTGTTTTTGGTTAACTCCTTCTGAAAATAGAAAAATACTTTACTGTTTGAACAATTTTTTAGTGCAAGGGAACAGAACAAAAAATCTAACTGTCCCAGCCAGGACCCGAACCTGGATCTCTTGCTATCCGGGTCGGTGCATTTTCTATTTATGCTACCGAGACAAGTCTGATAAGTTATTAAATTCCCCGCACTAGTGTCGAGAGTCCAACCTCCGAGGCCGACGCTAATATGGTCTTATGCTCGGTCTTAGCTCCTGAGCTGACATTGTCAAGTGACTCTCGTTATTTACTTTTAAATTTTAATTTTATAAATTTTTTGTGGTATTTAATTTCACGTAAATTTTAACAATTTTTAGTGCAAGGGAACAGAATAAAAAATCTAACTGTTCCAGCCAAGACTCGAACCTGGAACTCCTAACTTTACTGTTTAAAGTTATTTAGTTCTATAAATTTATTTATTGTTGTATCTGTAATTTTTCAAACTTATTAAAGTGTCCTAGTATTTACTGAGAGAACAGTAATGTCGCTTGAATAAAGCCATCCGTTGATTGATTTGACACATAGCTTTATACATGTGACAATATTTCTCATTTAAATCTTCTTAAAGTAAATACATAAATACTCAGTCATATAGGAGCTTACACATACAGATTCCACATGTTTCCTGAAAAATGGGAATGATTGAGATAAAATGTATCTGACATATTAACCACAGAGAATAATGAGAGTCAAAATAAAATCAACCAAAATTTGATATATACTGGCTGGCAAGGGTAGGTGAAGTGCACATACTTTGTACCTGCAACAGCGAATTTCTTCTTAAATATGCGTTCATCTTTAATATTTTATAAAAATAAACTTACGATAATTACATTTTACACTTATTATATTCTATAAACTTTTATTTAACTCAAATAACAATGAAAATATTACAATCATAAATTTCCCTCTCCTTCTAACTCCTCCCTCCTTTCAATGAAAAGTCGAATTTAATTTCTATATTTTTAAAGTTGAAAGTCTCGCCCAACGCTAAAAATAACTTTCTAAATTTTTTTTGCATGTGTTTCTTTTTTTTACTTTGAAAAATATTGTTGATTAAAAGTGTCATAAAAATACTTTTTTCTGTTCTATACATTATATCATATCGTTGATAGTCACGAAGATATATTATGCTTTTAAATTTTGGGCTTCTTAAATACCCCCAATCACGATTAAATAACGAATTATTTAAAAATATTAATTTCGTTGTGGTTTATTATTCCGTGTAAATTTTAAACAATTAATGTTGAATAGAATAAAAAAACCTATCTGTCCCAGCTAGGACTCGAACCTGGATCTCCTGCTTTCCTTGCTATCACTTGCACCACTGGGACGAGCTAGATAACCTATTAAACTCCCAACACACTAGCGAGAGCCTGACCCACGAGAAAGAAGAATACATCGTCTTATGCTCGAAGGAGCTGACGTTGTCTAGCTATTTATCGACTCTCGTTATTCACTTTTTATTTTCATTCAAAAACATTAATTTAGTTGTGGTTTACTATCCCATGTAAATTTTAAACAACTAATGTGAGAGAGCAGGAGATCCAGGTTCGAGTCCTGGCTGGGACATATAGATTATTTATTCTATTCCCTCACATTAATTGTTTGAAGATCTTTTAATATTTTTCGTAAAGGGCGTTAAGATACCAAAGAATTTTCCTGTATAAATGCATTCTTTAAATGTATTTATTCTATTTTAGAAGAAAATTATGTTTATCTAGAGGAGAATATGATTATTGATGAATAAATCATTTTTAAACGCTTCTTCCAAATTACAAGGAAGTTTAAGCAGTAATCTTCCTATTGAACTTTTACTTAATAGATTTTGAAAATCCTACTTTACAAGAAGTTCCGGGCGAATAAGCACAAATGAGCTTATTAAGGAACCTCTTACACGGCTACAAAGGGGATCATTTTTTTACATTTAAAATTTAAGAATTGTTCTCGTTAAAAAAAATTAATTTATTTAGAAGAAGATAATTAAAAATTATAAGTCTTCCGAAGAAGAAAGACTAAAGACTGAAATTCTTAAAACAAGAATTTTAGCAAGGCTAATTAGTATTTCTGTCACAAAACAAACAGACGAGTAATAAAATGCATTCTACTTTGTAAGACAAGACATTGAACTTACTCATTTAAAAATAAAAATATGACATAAATAAATATTAAATGACTTTAAGAGACAAAATAAAAATTTTACAAAATAATCGAATGTTGAAGAAACCAAAAGCAAAATTCTATTCAGTTTATTTCCCTCCATTTTCTTTATAATGTAAAATTTTAACATTAATTATCTCTTTTGAACTAGTTATCAATCACGATAGAAAAAAAAATTATATAATTTACGGAATTTATACTTTCAATAGTTTTTTTACTTTAAAAGGATAAATAAAAAGCGTAAGATACAAGCTTTCCCTAAAACTTTAACTTAATTTGGAGTCATATCGCATGGCAAGGGCGAGTTTTTTAGCTGTTTTGGTGCAATTCCTCTCCAAATGTGAATGTTCTTTAGACATGACACATGACTCCTTCTAGTTCTTCTGTCTCTTTGAATTCCATTATAACCTGAAGGTTTTATAACAGCAGCACCTCAGACTATGTCTCAGCTAGGATGTATTTCTTGTCATAACAATTTGAAATAATTCGCCAACAATATTTGCTTTATTTAGCACATATTTGCTAGCTTGCATATTTCTACCACATTATAGACAAATTTAAAAAAATGTATTGCTACTGCTAAAACTCAGATTACTAAAGTTCCTTTTAATACTTAATTATTCAATATAATGTATTTAGTAACTTAAAGTTAATTAAAGCTTTATTATTATATTTTGAAATATAGTTTTTATACATTTATACAAAAGGGGGACGAAATTGTGTGTTGTAAAATACTGATGACTTTTTTATTACTAAATGATTGATTATTTATTTAGCCCTGAAGGAGATATTAAAGATTGTTTGAAAGTTTGCCACAAATAATTCTGACTGTGTCGAATAGTTTTTTTTACCGAGCTTTCATACAATTTGTGATGGATTCTTCAGGGCTAAATAAGGAAACTATCACTCACCCCTGAAGAAGTCGTCTCAGGATGTGTGAATGTTCAGAAAAATATGTCTTTTGGACACTGTAAAGCTCTGAAGAAAAATGTATGAATATTTTGGGAAACTATCATGCCTTCTATTCTCCGTCTTCATTGGTTTCTGCAAATCATATTCTGTTGGCCACCGCTTATGGACATTATCCATCCTCTTGGCCGAATACATGCGTACACTGTCACACAACTGTCGAATACAGACAGTGACAGTGAACACATGTATTCGGCCACGAGGATGGATATAATTCGAAAGCGCTTGCCAACAGAAGATGGTTTGCAGAAACCAATGAAGACGGATAATAGAAGGTATGATAGTTCTATATTCATTGGTAATGGAAATAACCTTTTAAATTATTTATTTTGGGAAACTGTAGAAGACTAGGTAAACATAAAGGTGATTGATATTCATTTTATGCTTCTATTTTTTATTTTATTGTTAGAGAAATACAAAAAATGTAATAATGCTATATAAAATAATCTAAGTTTCAGAACATTATATCAAACAAAAATTTTAAGAAAATTTATTAAATACAATTATTGATATTTCTTTGTGAATTTCATAAATTTAATTCCATTTCATTTTAGTGTTGCAGTGTTTTAATCAGAACTAATAAATAGAAAAAACTAAACTTAAACGTTATTCCTGTGACATGGTTGATGATTAGTTGGCCGTCTCGAATATCGTGTAAGAATGGTCGGGGTTTCGGCCAGGAAGAAAAAAATATACACCACAATTTGGAGTAATATTTTTATTTGTGCCAACGTTTCGGCTTAACTAGTAAGCCATCATCAGGGCTAAAAAGACAATACACACAGATAACAGTAATGTATAAAAATTGAAATATCTGTACAAAAAGAAAAAAAAAAAGAAGGATATGTAAGAATATTAACTATGGTTAGGAATAAAACATATTACAAAATGATATGTACCAATGGCGTTGGGTGGAGAAATCTCCCCAGGG
>KZ807220.1:259939-272738 GCA_000696205.2 Oncopeltus fasciatus | reverse complement strand
TGTTAAATAAATATAATATTTTAAAATTAAACTAATTAAATTTTGTGAGTCCTAATTAGAGTTTAAATTTTCTCTTAAATAAGTAATATTTTAATTTTATATTTAAGTTTAAGAGTACCAATGGAAAATTGATAAAACAATAACTGGTGGACGTACCTTAAACTAAGTTTATTATATATTTTATTAATTGTAATTTACTTTATATAATATAAATGAAAAGACTACCTACTCTATGGCAACAAGTTATTTTGTGTAATGTGTGAAATTACTTCCTGAAATAACCTGGCGTTCCTGAGACAGCGTGTTTAAGCGTAGCGAGGGGGGACATAAAAGAAAATTGGAACAGTAAAATTCACCGTTCCGAAAATGCTAACAGACCTGCCCGGGCCGGGGGGAACGATTAAAAGTAACCAAATATTTGATATGTAGATTACCTCGATGCTTTGAGAGCGGAACTATTAAACAGGATGGAGTTTTACCAAACCCTCTTCCCTGTAATCACATTATTTACTGGTTATCGCCGTGGAGCGATCTCTACCCCTAACCGCGTGGGGTGAGCTTCGTTTAATTTCAGCAGCTAGGATATATACAGGGGTGAGGTCTCGTCACGTGTATGACTCGTCTCAAAACTACCCCCACTCCCCCTTCCATCCCCTTACACCTGACAGCGACTTATTGTTTCAATTTAAGTGAATCTCGGAATACGCTCAAGTCTAACGGTTAAAACTTAAACGTGACTGGAATAGTTTAGCATCTAAGTCTGAGCACTTGTGGGAGAATAGAAAGCTTCTACTGATTCCTCATGGGGGCTTGTTTGTGGAGTTATTGCGAGTGGGCTTACGTCATATATTCAAATATGGTTATGCAAATAGGAGAGAAGAGACGGTGAGGGATATATTGAACAGAGCATCATGTTGAGTTAGGCAAATAAGAACATAATAGTATGCGGAAGATTAGAGCAGGGTAAGAGACAGAAAAGAGATAAGAAAGAGAGATATTATGAATAGATTGGATGACAAGTACAAAAGAAAATTTGGTTGGAGGTCAAATAGTTATTTAATAAGAAATTTATTATTTATTATATTATAATTTATTATTTATTACTTATTTTGCACCTTGTAATGGACTAGTACAATAAAGTTAGCGTGTACTTTGCTTGATGGAGAATCTGACTAATGACAGTACTCCTATTTACAATATTTACAGTTGTTTGTTTTTTCATATTATTATTATGAAGTGTTGGCAATGAGGAGGTTACGGGGCCATATCCTATTCAGGCGGCGTAGTGGACTGCCAGGATGGTTAATACTGGATAAATTATTAAATGATTTTAGTTGGGGTTTGGTCAAGGTAGATTAAAAGAAATATACAAATTTAACAAAAGTGTATTTTTTTAAAAGATTATCTGCCAACGTTTTGGCTTACATTGCAAGCCATCTTCAGGGCTGTAGAAATACAATGTCATGAGAATACAATAATAATTGACAATATTATAATACAGAATTTCCATAATTCTCAATTATTATTGTATTCTCATGGCATTGTATTTGCCACGAAGATGGCTTGCAATGTAAGATAATCTTTTTAAAAAAATACACCTTTTTTAAATTTGTATTTTTTTGGATCTTTCTTGATCGAACCGCAACTAAAATCAACTAATAATAATATCTACGGTCAAAAAAACTCTCCTTTTAAAAAGTGTGGTTGAGTTGGACATTATTAAGTCCTGGAGAACCATATTTCCACAACTAAAACAGAAATTACTCTCTGGGTGGAATAATAGAATTCAATTTGACAGAGAAGGGTGGGTAAGAGAGAAAGAGATTGGCCTCAGGAGGCTGCCCATCTTGAAATAAGGGCAAGTGAACTGTCGAAATATGAATAAGCCAAAAGGGCAGAAGAAGTGGAAACGGGAAGAGCCGTCCCTAAGGGCAGACAGACGGAAAGGGCAAACAAACAGAAAGAGAAAATAACGAATACATTTAGCCACTAAACGTCTTTTAAATTGTCTTTCAAATTGGGCCTCAGTTCTGTCGGCTTTTACCTGGCAATCCCTTACTCAACCGGATTTCCTCAAGATAAGTGTTCGCAAGACATCTTTTTTTTTTTTTACATTTTTTATGCTACAAACAGAATAAACGTTGCTCACAAATTCACCAGGCTTTTGTTGGACACGGAAAAAAATAATGGAAGGAAAGAGCTCTGAACATTACATTATGCCACTGAAAACGGCTTGAACAATAAAGTTATTAAATAAAATAAATACTATAGTTGTTTACTTCAAATTATAGCAGGCTTAGGATATATATATTACCTTTTATAGTTACTTTGAGAGTGGTGTTATTGGTCACCTTCTCTCCTCATGTAATTGATATTGCATGTCATTTTTTTTCTGATTCATTGTGGTGATAAAATTATAAAATGTTTTAATTTAACAGAATGTAATAAATAAATAAAAGTTAAAAAAAAAGTTACCATAAGTAATATTGCAGTATTTTATTCTCTCATTATATTAATTTTATTGAAGAGTTTTGTAGGATTGGTCCAAATATCAATATTTTTTTGTATCTCTATGGTCAAAAACTTTGTCACCTCATTATATTTCGACGTTCCTCTTTATTAGTAAGCACTAAATGAAATTTATTAATAGTGTATGAATATATATTTGTCACTGACTTAATCACTTGGTAAGCCAAAACTTTAACATTAATAAACAAACTAAAACTAAATTTAAAACTTCTGGTGGGAGCGCGTGGGTAGCTCAAGGAATCCGTTCAGGTCTTGCAATCCTGACGCTGCGGGTTCAAATCTCGTCCGAAGCCGGGATATTAATTGTTAAATAAAAGCTTGTACTGAGCCATGAATGTACAAGATTTTATTGGTTAGAATGGGATGGAAACCTGCTGACAGACTCTCCCTACATGACCCAAAGTGGTTAAAAGAGAGGCTAACTCTAAAACAAAAATACTGAAATTCAACCAATATCAACCATGTAAAATATCAACAATAGATACTGCTCAATATTTTATTTCATATATAAATAATTTGTAATATTTTGTTTCATTTAAAAATTTACATTTATATTTTATAAATGTGTTCAACTAATACGTGAAAATCAATAAAAATGAAGTTCTCCTTACCTATTGATATGCTTGCGATTACTTATTTTTTACTTTATTTTATTATCACACAGATACCTTATAACTACATTTGAAAAAAATTAATTTCATTTTATTTATATATTTATTATGAACATAAATGAATTCTACATAAGAAGCAATGAGAAAATCCAATTCTCACGCAATATAAAATTTATTGTGCGAAGAATTGGTATTCCTTATTACTTGCTAGTAAAATAGTCATCGCTCCAAAATATAATGAATAATTTTACGTTCAAGTTTTCGTTTCTCTATAATAATTCATAGTGATGTATGTGTCTGTGTGTGTGTGTATGTCTGTGTAGATTAAGAGACAGTAACAGAGAGAAAGAAATACTAGAGAGAGAAGCGGGATGCGGTGGGAAGGGGTGGGGGAACAAAATTAAATACTTCAGAGCTTAAATTGTGAGAGTGTAAGTTGATTGATTTTAGGATAAAGTGAGCAAAAGTGAAGGAGATAAAAATAAAAAGAGAAGTTAATTATTTTTCTTTACTCTCACTTTGAATCTTGGTTGAAGAGCTCTCTACCGGTAGCCATCCTGTTCTAAAGACTCATGGCACTGGGAAGACTTTTACTTTATGAGACTCAAACCCTCAAAGCAGGGCTTATAAATCCTTAACGTTCCCCATCAGATGAACCGTTGCTAAACACTATAAAGGCTTTAAAAGGTAGTTAATGAAATATTTCATATTCCACAAAGTCATCAGTATTAGGTATTACGTATTCACAACACTTTTTTTTTTTTTAAGGTTATTTTATTTGTTTAGAAATTACATCCTGCACAGCGTGTATCTTGCAATGTGCTCTCATAGTATATAATAAATCATTCACAACACTAGAGCTTGAAAAAAAAAAATAGCCTATTTAAACCACATTCTATAATGTTGCCACACTACAAGAATCTCAAATTGTCCTAAATTATAATTTTATAAGATACATGGAAAAAAACTGATTATAATAAATATAATATTTCTATCAAATATTACGAAAAAAAATAATAGAACTATTCTTGACATAATAATTAGTTGGTATGGAATAATAATTATTGCATTATATTTTATTTCTTTAAGCAGATTTTCGATAGTTATGTTATTCAATTGACGCTACGGGTCAATAACAATTAAGAAGAGAGATAAAATGAATTTAATTTATTATAACAAATAAGTACCTAATAATTATGAATATCAATCGAAACTACTGTCCTTACTAACTAACAAATAAATAAATAGAACAGACAAATTACCTACAGCCAGTCTATTATTACTATTAAATTACCAATGCGAAAGTTTATTAGCAGAATGCCACACCATGCAAACAACCAGGTCACCGGAATGAAATCGGAAGCGTCCAGAAGAACTTGTCTGGAGAATCAACTGAGACTTGAAAGTTCAGAGAAAGGGACGTGGGTCGGAGGGGTTTGCTGCCCCCTAGATTTAGAACTTTATTCGCCAAAGTTTCAATAGGTGCCTTCAACTAGCAATTAAATAATTTATGCTTTGCTATAGGCAAATTTAACGTAGACTGATAAATAAAGGAGTTTTAATATGCGATATTATCAATATCTTACATGTATACATAAATTGTCGTATTAGAGCAGTTAAATAGTAACTCAAATGACAACGTTAAATGCTGCCACCAGGATGAAGGATTAAGACCCTTCCTAATCCTATGAAGATAAATGTGAGGATATTTCAAAAAATAAAGATTTAAACTAAATAATTCCTATATTTACTTCAGTTAACAATTAACTCTACGTTGAACGTCCTTTAAATTACCTTTAATTCAGATTATTTTGTAAATTATCTGCCGGGATAACCTCTTCGAGCTACCTAAGCTTGACTCGGTTCTGAGTTAACACAGTGTCTTATAGACATGAATGGCTGACTGTCTCGAAGGACAGATATCTTATCGCTCCTAACTATGTCCTTAATTCTAATTAATGGAAGCTATTCCAACCTTATAAAGAAAAATATAAGTTTTAAGTTAACCATTGTCCTTTAAAAGTATTTTCTATTGCAATAAACGATTAAAATTAAAAGAATTCCAACTAACGGGATAATTATTTGTATTTCTATATTAAAATAGTCATTGAACTTGAAGCAATATTGACCCTTTGTGGTTGCAATGCCAAGGAAAAAAAATTAATTATAATAAATGATTGTACGTGAGAGTGTGGGCGGGTGGGCCACATACATAAATGATTACAAATTGAGATATTAATGATCACTGGTGGAAAAATTGAAAGAAATAACACTATGCATGTATATACATACATGTATGTATTTTTTAAATGTAACACTGCTTTAATCTCGGCGACATTCTCGACGTAGTCATGCTGAAGATAACTCTTAGGGCCCACATATATAAACGTAATTCGATAATGAAGTGACGTCACTTCAAGAAAACAAGCAAACTAATGTTGTTAGCATGATTAGCATACATGGAGAATATCCCTATTGTTGACGTTCCGTACATTTAGAACGCTACAGAATATGTACTCTTACATTCTGTTACAGTCGAAAGGATAATTTTGATAACAAGTGAATTACAAACTTATCTAATCTATTACACAAAGATGAAAAATTAATCATCCTATGCTAATGATACAATACATACTCATATAAACTATACATAATCATTTATAGAATGACTTTTATAGTTTATAATCATAAGCTATATTACATACTTATTTTTCTATAACCTATTTTTCTAAACTCTTAGCTTATTGCTGAGGAGTAAATTCGTGAAGAATTAGTCTACTTTTTTTTTCAAGTTCTCCTTGTGTAAATCAGATAACATCTAACAGTATCTTTCAACACACCTCACTCCTTAGCTAGTTCTCTAGTAATTGTGGACGGATTTGACTCAACAGCTTCCTGCAGAACCTGAACAATATCCATCATTGGTCACCTGGAGTCCTTCTTCATTTTCGAAGTCATATCTCCACTGCTTCAATTTTTCAAACCAATGCCACCTCAAACTGCATTGGCTAAAGACACCTATCCCTTCACATTCAATAATTAAAGAGTTGTTTCAGTGGCTGTGAAATTTTTCTTCCAGTAATATTTTAAAATTAATAGAATCACTTCCTTAAAACGAATGACTAAACTGAGGTTTTTCTTAAGAAGTTGGAAGGGATTTAAAAGCTTAGGAAAGCTCTAAAGGGATTATTAAGTATTGGTAAGTGTTAAATAGGATTGAAACATTTACATTCCTTTCAAGCCTTGAATTTGTTAAAATTGTCGTTTTTTTATACCGCTTTTCGAAGGTCATTTACATAAAACACAAAAAACTGAAATTTTCTTACTGTATCTTAAGTGTATACTAAATATTTAGTAATACATTGGAGTAAAATTGAATTTAGGGTAAACTTCTTCTAAAAAAACACCATTAACCCTGAGATTTCTTTCTGATAAATGTGTGCTCTGAACACTGATGTGGAATGTAACCAGGAGATTACAAAATGAGAGAAAGAGAAGGATTTATTTAACGTGAGTAAAGGGGGAAAGAGAAGGGAGAGAAAGAGGGAGAGAGAGAGAGAGTCAGTAAAGAAAAGTGTAGATTAAAAGAAAAGAGAATGGGATAAAAAATTCAAATGCAAAAGAGAAGATAGGATGATGTAGGAGAGAAAGAGAGAATGATAGAATGTTTGTTTATGGGCGAGATGCTTTGAGGAAGAATAATCTGACGTAGGAGAGTTGTAGAGTGAGGACACAGAAGTGGGAGAGGGAGAAAGAGAGAGCGCCCACTCCGAGAAGTGTGGGACACACAACTGCAGGAACAATCCCATTTCTCCTGGAATTCCCGGGGCTGAGCAAGTGGAGTCCCCTCGCTCAGGAATCTGAGAAAACCTGCCGCCAAATTGGAAACGGAACAATGGATTGATTCGGGGGCATAATGGGGGTACTGCAGTGCGGAGGGATGATAAATAACATGCAGCATCAACCCCCACCCCACTTTTTCATTCACCCCTAAACAGCTGAGGAACAAGAGACAGGTTACGGGCGAAAACTGTTATAGAAAAGACCTAGATCGTTAAATGTTTCAGGCTCAATGCTTTCTCTAACGAACGTTTGTCTTTCTTCTGAAAATTAATCGTAAAAACCATTGTGTCCTCAAAGTATGTAAAAGTGATTAAAGGTTAACCAAAAATCTGCTTTACCGCAGAGCGGGGGTCTCTCTCCCTCCCCATCACTGATGAAGGCCTTAATTTTATGCCGAAACCTTGGCGTAATATTTAAAAAAAAAAACATTTTTGTGTACATATCAGTATTTAATTCTTCAGCTCCCACGATCGATTCACTGTTTACGACCCCTCATATCAGCTTTGTTATGTGCTTTAATCTGTTATTTACTGATACCAAGGGAAATAATTTGCTCTAACAGTTATAGGCTTTAATCTGTTATTTACTGATACCAAGGGAAATAATTTGCTCTAACAGTTATAGGCTTTAATTTGTTATTTACTGATACAAAGGGAAATAATTTGCTCCAACAGTTAAAATGTGTCGAGCGGCAAAAAATAATAAAGACTCGAAGAAAATAACATTGAAGAAACGTTTGAATTATGATTTGAGGAATCAGTTTTGGTTTGCCTTATTTGCCTTGACCTCTACACACATTTCCTATTTTTATAATGGTCGGCACATATCATTTAATAAGTGTTCAGTCTTTTATATTTAAAAATCATATGCACAATTACATTAGGAACAATTAATAATTTCAGATTTCATTAAGAACAATTAATAATTTCAGATTATAAAAAAAAACCCTTTGACTTATACTCAAATTTGTACATTCATGCATGGATGAGTTTATTTCTGACTTCCTTCATACTCTAAATGAGTTATCAACAAAAATTTAATACTGGCAAATATATTTAATTATCCTACAACATGAATTAGAATCATTTATTCAAATTTTATTTATAATTTGATTTTTTTTTTATATTTAACAACAATTTAAAAGAAGCAATCTATGCACTAAAATAATAATAAAATTATCGACCAATATTGGTGCTTTCCTAGTGTTCTTTTTTTTACTTTTGTATTTTCTAAAAAATTATGGAACATAAACATTAGAAAAAAGTATATTCCAGCTGTGATGTTCTCTAGATTTTCTAATAACGAAAATACTATGACAACTAATTAATTTACTATTCTATTAAGCCCTCATCCCTTTCTTTCATTTCTGCCAAACATCAATTCATTTAACTAATCCGACAGTTGAATTTAAATGAAATCCTTACAAATGAATTTGTTTGCTTTTTAATCTTTAATATGGAGTTTAAAAAATAACGAAGTGATATTTTTATATATATTTTTTTCTAAAAATGCATTTTTCATAGTCATTTTAAAAATAAGAAGGTTTATTGTCATGGATGTCATGGAAATGTGAACTTAGGGACAGGACGTCCTCTCTCATCTTCATGATAGCCCTGAAGATGGCTTACAATGTAAGCCGAAACGTTGGCAGATAATCCTTCATTAAAAAAATACATTTTTTTTTTATTTGTGTTTTTTTGGATTTACCTCGACCGAATCCCAACTAAAATCACCTTAGAATAAGAAGGTTTATATTTAATTATAAAACTAAATTTTACGACTATTAGTTTGTAAATATTTTAGTTACTCCAACAATAATTAAGATATTAATTTTTCTAAATATTCATTCTTTAAAATCCTTCCTCCCCATCTATTGACTTTAACTATAAACCAATTAATCTAACTAGCGGAGATTTAAAGAAATTTTTATAGTCATGCAATGTTTTCAAAGTAAATGGCCTGATATCTTTGAAGGAATTTAACTGAAACGGCCATATCGTTCGGCCTTAAAGGGGTCTACATAAAACATACTTTATGTCACCAGTAAAAAAATTAACCAATAGTTCGGAGGGTAGGTGAAAAAAATAAGTTAAAATTTAATGATTTGTTTGAACTCAACTAACAAAACGAACTGAGTTTCTCAAACATACATCAACTGTTATATTAAGGAATTTGCTTAGTTCATGTAGTACCGACTTGAATGATATTTTTTTTTGACGCCTTTGAACATTTATAATTTTATTCTAATATTACAAGTACGCAAAATTCTGCATTTTCGTAATTTTTCAGCCCTCAAGATTAGTTACACCGTACAAAAAAAAAATTTTGAAAATTTTTCGTACCAGACATTTTTTCCAAAAAGAAAAAATTCGCTCAAGTCTTTATGTACCACATACTACCTTAGTCTCCATCCCTACGTGGTTTAATTTTTGTTGCTTCAACAAACCACGCCACCATATATCAACTTACAAATCAATATCTCGGTAGATAACAAATATTTGCTCCTTGGGAACATCATGGATGAAATTGCTTAAGCAGTAGAAGGTTCATGGTTAATCCAATTCGGACGGTATGTCTGTGAGCAGTTAGAGTGAATATAAAAATTGTGATTGGTTGGTGATTGGTCCCTACAATCCCTCCGTGAATTAAATTAATACTCGTCATTCAAATTTAGATTATAGATAAATTGGATAGACCATGGAAGTTTTGAAACTGACCAGTCTCTGTGGCTAACAATTCTAACAGCGGTGGCCCGAAAATCATCTCATCTCGTATTTATACAGAAAATCCAGCTTAAGTTGGCTCAAGCTGTCAGACCACTGAAATAAGTTTTCGATAGTTAGTACACATGAATAACTCTTCTGTCAGAGAGAAGAGAAATATTAGTGGCCCGAGAGGTGCGCCTTGCAATATCCCTCACCATTCCTCTCCGCGAACTGTTAAACAATCATTTGGCCCTTCTTGGAGTTTCCGTCCCCGCCATTTTTCACCTTTATCGCTCACTCCCACTAAAGTCGAGCCACTTAAATGGATAAGTTATTGCAAGGGATAGTGGCCTTCTCCTCCCTATCGTCCTATTTTCAATCGTATAGGTCACATGGGTGAGATTTCCAAGTTTGGCTCAGGCAATTATTAAATCTATATAATTCTTACTCACTTCTTTTTCTTTTGTTCTTTTGAGATATTCGAGAACTTACTACATACACACTTGATAAACAACCAAATGACGAAACTGATATTTTTATAAAATCCCTTGAACAACATTACCATAAGCAATAACGGCTACTGAAATTTCAATTGCCAAATCTTTATAAAATTTATATAATTTAAAGTTACAATTAATTATAGAGCTACATTTAAAGTTTTATTTTTTTAATATATATAAATGGCCGTTTACTCTTTTATTGTTTTTATTAACCATCGGAAAACAATATAAATGATGCAGTTCATCATTATAAAATGTTCTTCACACAGAAGCTTCGTAAATTACGCACATTTTACATAATCCATTAAAAAATATAAACAAGGTAATTGAAGAAATAAAATTTACATGCCCTAGAGAACAATTAGTGTAATTAGTATGAAGACTACAACAATTGTTGAGAAACTGGAAAGATAGAGTGAAAGAAACCTATCTTAGTCACTCACGTAAAAGTCTTCCGTAATAAGTTAAACATACAAATGTTTTTTAATAAAATTACTTTTTATACCTATTTTTTTCTATATACTTTTTTGTAACTAAAATAAAGACAAAGATATTCCGATTATAATTATTGGCCAACGTCAACACTCCCTCTTTCCCTCATCCGATTTCAAAGAAAAATGAATTTCTTTAAGGATTTGCAATGGAAATTCTATCTACCAAACTTAGTTTTTTATATTTTTAAAATAAGAGGCCCCGCCCATCACTTGAAAATTGTAAATTCTAAAATATCTATTTTGTAATATGCTTTTATGAAAATAATATTGGATACAAATGTTATAAAATTATATTTTACAGTTATTTCGTGCTAAACTATTTTCTCCCACCGTTGTTATTAGAAGAAAAGGTATTTAAATTTTTAATTATTACACCAGTTAAGTACCTCTTTCCATCAACTGAATGCAGCCATTTTTTTTTTTTTTTTTTTTTTTTTTTTTTTTTTTTTTTTTNTCTCATTAGTCGGCGATTTTGCAGAAAATGTTTACACGGCATAGTCCTTTGGCGGGTTTTCATTAAAGGTGTGAGGGGACTTCCAGAGTATTTATCTAAGTCCAGAAGGAACACTTGTGCACAAAGCTTAGTTTTAATATGGAATTTATTTGTATTATCTACTATCGATATTATCGTACTCTCTAAATACCCAAGCTTTTCACGTTTTTTTGTTGTTTTTTTTTTTCATATTTTTGGCAAATCAACCACTAGGGTCATTATTGCCTCAATGCCGGTGAGAAATGGCTATTCCTTCACTGTAATGGAGGGAAGGGGACGGCAGAAGAGCAGAGGGAGAACCCAAAGAGGGGCAATCCCAAGAGCACCGGCACCGGCAGCGGCACCACTCTGATATCTCTCCCGTGGTCATTATTGCAGGCTTTTGTGCATGCTCTCGGAGGAAGGCTTGATTGTGGAGTGCGCATGTGCCTGCTCCATCCGCACTCCACCAGGCCTTGGACCGAATGCAGCCATTATTTAACTCATTGAAAAAAGCTTCAAAATCGACTTATTAGACAAAACTATTATTGAATTGTGGAAAACCTTACAATCTTTAAGCTGTTAGCCCTTGATCACTACTTATTTTAACTCACGACGTATGATTGAGGATCGATAAAATTGAGTTGGAAAAAAATGTCAGAAAATATATAAACATTTTAAATTTTTTTAAAATAAGCAGCTCACTCTTACTCCTTCACTAATCAAAGCATCTGAAAAGGCATTAAGCCTAAGTAGGTGGAACTGAATCCTATTTTAGGCGCCCACAAAGATAGGATTTCAATCCTAAGGTCTGCCATAGTAGGACCTTAATGGCTTTTAGGCTGTTGCCAAAGGACAAACTGGATTCCTACAGAGACGTCTAAAGTGACATTTACTCAGAATATCGATTCAGTCGCTGAAATCGCCAAGGGTTTTTCTTAATTTTAATCTTCAGAGATTTTCTTTTCTTTTTTTGTTTTTTTTTAATGTTTTGCTAAATTTGCGAAACCACAAAATAGTTAAAAAGAGAAATAAAAATAAGTAAAACAAATATAAACTTTTCTATCTCTATAAAAAAAATAAAAAAAATGAATAAAAAAAAAAAATAAAATGTCAGTGTATTAACTAAGCGAATACCTTCGTAATTATTGGATGTTTGCAGTTGAACGTTTTCTGCTCGCATTTGTCATTTTAGGCACTCTCTTACTTTTACTGGCACGATTATTCTCAATAACGAACTGACATTTTAGGCACTCTCTTACTTTTACTGGCACAACTATTATCAATAACGTACTTGACTTTTAGGCACACTCTTACTTTTACTGGGACGATAATTATCAATAACGTACTTGACTTTTAGGCACACTCTTACTTTTACTGGGACGATAATTATCAATAACGTACTTGACGTTTAAGGCACTCTCTTACTTTTACTGGGACGATTATTCTCAATAACGTGCATGAGGTTTTAGGCACTCTCTTACTTTTACTGGGACGATTATTCTCAATAACGTACTTGACGTTTAAGGCACTCTCTTACTTTTACTTGCACGATTATTCTCAATAACGTGCATGAGGTTTTAGTCACACTCTCACTTTTACTGGGACGATTATTCTCAATAACGTACTTGACGTTTTAGGCACT
>KZ807220.1:228979-258357 GCA_000696205.2 Oncopeltus fasciatus | reverse complement strand
TATATATACATATATATGTGTATGTATGTTTATATATTTATAAATATTTATACATTTATTTAGTTAGATTCCTCTCGAAAGGGTAGTTGACTGAAAATTTAATCATTAGGTCGCAGAATAATAAAAGGAATAATTCATTTGAATACAAAATATATTTCATTGACTCCGATTCATTTTAGACCATAAATCTATTTTTAAAAAACAACTAAAAACCTTCATTATCTACATTGGCAGATTGCATTCAATCTTCTAAGACATGTAAAATTTTAAAAAAAGTAATAAATACATAACATATTAAGTAGTAAATAAATAAATAAATGAACCCAGTTAACCGCTAAACGCACAAGCACACTGTTATTCGTACCATGCTATTTCTCTCACTCTCATTCTCTCTCTCTCTCTCTCTCTCTCTCTCTCTCTCTCTCTCACTCTCTCTCTCTCTCTCTCTCTCTCTCTCTCTCTCTCTCTCTCTCTCACACACACACACACACACACATTATTTATATATGTATATACTTATAGTGCCAACTTGGTAAGATCAGATAGATGGAGATAATTAAGAAAAATAATGACATGATAACCGTCTAAATAGTTAATAGCTACATTTTTTCATCATTCTAAAAAAAAAGGTTGAATCATTTAAAAATTACAGTTACATTGTTAAATATCTGTCTTAGTAAGCCACATATATACAATTGTGTGTTTGTGTGTGTGTGTGTGTGTGTGTGTGTGTGTGTGGTGTGTGAGTCATGGTACCAGCGAAAATAATTTCTTACAGCGAAGATATAGTTGTACATTCAACTTCATCTTCTTACAACTTCATCCCTCTCATCAAAATTCAGCCAATTACGAATACCTACTATGACGTCACGAGACGCTTACAAACCCAATTTGGTTTCTTCATTTTAAAAAAGAACTGAGTTCACTACTTCTACTCTTTTTTTTTCTCTTCTTTTTTTCTAACTCGCTGAAAAATCGTTACAAAATTGTATATAATTTAGCTTCCATATAATTTAATAGAGCTTCTAATAAGAACGAAATATATATATATATATAGAAAACAAAAAACACTCCCGGCTGCGATATATATAATAAATAATAACATGAGTAAGAAAAGTAGTGTAGTGAACACCCAAAAAGAAAAATTACAAGAGAGTCTTTCTTTACTCCTCACTTAATTTTTTTTTTGTTTGTCTTTTTATTTTTGTATGATCACTATACTCTATCTTCCTCCTGTTCCTTTATATTAGAGATTTGGTAAACAAATAATCGACAACAAGAGAATTACAACTATATCTTATTTGGTTTAAATAATGATTTATAACCCTATAGTTATTGTAAATTAGATAACAGCCTTTATTATTTAGAAATAAACTAACTATATTTTCTGGCATACTTGAAACTAAATTATCTTAACCCTGATAACTATGATATATTGTTGAAGTATTAGTAAACAATTTTAATTTTTAAGTTTTAACTTCCCCTTTAACTTTTTAGGGTCATGGAAGGCGGGGTTATCTGACAGACCCTGTATCAATATAGAAAAGTAAGAATAGGCTAGATCTTTCAGAAAGCTTCCTGTCTGTGTGGTTCTTATTTGATCCGGGCACGAGTATTTCTTCAAATGCTGTCACTTAACCCGGTACTTAGGTTATACCGGGTACTTATACTGAGCACGTATACCGAGCACTTATACCGGGATAAGTATTTCGGTTACTTAAACCGAGTACTTATACCGGGTACTTATACCGGGTATACCAGGTACTTATACCGGGTATTTAGATCGGGTACTTATACCGGGCCACCCAATAGCTCTCTCTCTCTCTCTCTCTCTCTCTCTCTCTCTCTCTCTCTCTCTCTCTCTCCCCCCCCCCCCTCACCCTCTCCTACCCCTCCGTTTTTTATATAATTGAGTTGTAGTACTGTTGTTCCTGTTCAATTGAAGTTGAAAAACTATTCTGAATGATGACACGAGCAAGGAAAGCCAAAGTCACAATTAAATAGCCTTCCAATAAGTACACTGTTAGAAGTGAGCAGGTTAGAACCAATGTAAATTCAAAAACTCATTTTCAAAATAAATATAAAATATAATAATAGAGGAAGAAACAAAGCAAAAATTATCATCTGATTTTGTTGGTTCTTTAGTCAGTTGAACAGTGGAGATGGTTAAGAGCGAATTAGAGGCCTAAGTACAGTCGGAAATAAATAAACAATGGAGTTAAACAAATTTTATTAATATGGTCAACACGCCTTAAAAAAATGAAAGAGAAATAAATTAACTAAAAAACGCTACATATACTGAAATAGAAAGGTTACAAAATAACTAGACAGACATAATCAGACACTGAGACAAAACAACTTAGATGTTTACGGTCTTTGCAACAATGAAGTTAAAGAAAATAGTATTAAAGAATTATTTGTTATTTTTTCCGGTACAGATAGAATTTTTATTCTATTCCCTCTCATTAATTGTTTAAAAGCTTACGTTGGATAATGAACCACAACTAAATTAATATTTATAAATGAAAATGAAAAGTAAATAACGGAAGTCGACAAATAGCTAGACAATGTCAGCTCCTTCGAGCATAAGACGATATATTCTTCTTTATAAATATTTAATTTGGTTGTGGTATTTTATCCCACGTAAATTTTAAACAATTAATAAGAGGGAATAGAATATAAAAAACTATCTGTCCCAGCCAGGAATCGAACCTGGATCTCCTGCTATCCGGGCCGGTGTACTTGCCAGTTATACTACCAGGACGCGTTAGTTGTCTCATTCAATTCCCTCTACACTAGCAAGAGCCTAACCCACGAGAAAGGCGAGAACTTCGTCTTGTACTCGAGGGAGCTGACATTGTCATACATTTTGTCGACTCTCGTCATTTACTTTATTTAATTTTTTCTTTATAAATATTTAATTTGGTTGTGGTATTTTATCCCACGTAAATAGATAGTTTTTTATATTCTATTCCCTCTCATTAATTGGATATATTCTTCTTTCTCGTGGGTTAGGCTCTCGCTAGTGTTTTGGGAATTTAATAAGTTATCTGGCTCGTCCCGGTGGTGTAATGGAAACATACCGGCCTGGAAAGCAGGAGATCCTGGTGCGAGTCCTGGCTGGGACAGATAGATATTTTTATTCTATTCCTTATCATTAATTGTTAAAAATTAACGTAAACCACAACTATATTAATATTTATAAATATTCAATGTTCACTGTCTGTAAGAGAGGAATCATCGACCTAAGACAATAAAGTATCTGTCTCCCTCTCCCTCCCTCCCACTTGCTCTCTATCACACACACACACACACACAAACACACAATGTGTGTATAGTGCCCTTAGCAGATCCCCCCCCCCCCAAGAAGGGTTTAGGTGTGTTTGGTAAATAATCTAAAGGGTTATTATCACTACCAATGAATATAGAACTATCATACCTTTTGTAATCCGTCTTCATTGGTCTCTACCAATCTGAAGAAGGTTCGTTGAAACCACTGAAGACGGATAATAGAAGGTATGATAGTTTTTGGTGTGTTCTATTGAAGCAGAATATACACAAAAGCTTGAATAGTGTGTGCACTTTGTGTGGCGAAGATTCGAAGAGAAATACAATTTGAAACGCCTTCTCACGAAAAAACCAAATCTGGATCGCTTGGCGCCTCTTTGATGGAAATTTCGCTAAGAGCAGGATACGCCATTCAGAATGAGGGATGACATTCACGGTAAGGGGTGTGCCTCACCCTTGTCGGCGTACGGTTCCACCTGACCAGAGGTAATTACATTTTTCCCGAGGCTGTGGGGGGGAGGCTAAATTGCTCTGAGGCTGAGTATTTCCTTGCCGTAAGAGGATCAAGCTGTAGTGCCTCGCTTCGCCGCCAGAGACCGCTCCATTAGTGGCTAAGTGGTATTTCAAGTTAGATTTCGTCAACCCTCGCCTCATCTCTTCTTCCCTTTCTTTTACTCATCATTCTTCCTCGGGAGGTAATTCAATCCTTTTTCCCTGATAAATGGGCTACCTGTCCGAATTTATTTTGGATTCAGGGACTTATCATTGATACATTACAAAGTCTACCCTTGACCAATTTTGACATTAAACTCCCTTATAACAACCTTACGCTAAAATTTATAACATAGTAGACTTTTTTTATTTTTTTATTTTATCAGTAATTGGAGAGCGAAAACAGACCAAACCACAAGAATGTCAACAATCACAAACATTCTTGTGCAGACATAAATTAATTATTTGTTATTTTATCACAGGTAAAGAACTTTCGTTCAGCAATTCTCTTTTTTTTACTTCTTTTTTTAAAACTTTTATTTATTTATTAAATTCTGTTAAATAAAAATATTTTGTAATTTGATTATAATGAAGTAAAAATGACATTCAATAACAATCACATAAGGAGAGAAGGTGACCAATGACACCACTCTCAAATTATTTACAGACTAGGTCCCCAGGAGGTCATGGGGCCATCTTCGTTTGAGTCGACGAGGAGGGTTGTAGGGGTTGGAATTAGAAGACAAGTCCAGTGCTAGTGGATTATGGTGGTATAGAAGTTTACTGTGGAAAATGATGAAGCGGGAAGAAACGAGGTCTTGAACAAAAGGAATATTAATATTGTGGTGAAGGGATGAATTGGATACATAATAGGGAGCATTTGCAATTATTCTCAGGGTTTTGGTTTAGTATTCTATGAAACTTTGTGAAAAGTATTTGGGGATACAATTCACTAAAAAAACGGGAATATATCTTTTTAGAAAATATGAAAGAATCATTTGAATTTCACTACTATTAAACTATTTAATAATTTATTTAATTTCAACATTCACCAATAAATCTAGAATCCCTCATAGTTTTATCAATGAATCTATCACTACACATAATTTCTCATACATGATCTTATAACGACTTCTAACATATATAAGCCTGTACATAAAGGCACAATCACAAACTTATAAAAACATTTAAGAATCTGGTTTTCTTAAAATCAATGCTACATTTTGAAAATTTGATGAATTTGATCAATTTCCATTTGATGGAAACTTGAAACTAATGGCCATGATACTCATTTTTTTAATGATAATCAATTGATTTAGATTATATCGTGGGCCTCATTCATTGTATTAACACAAAACATAATAGGAGATGAACAAGGAAATGATTAAAAGCTCAAATCACTGCAACACATCACAACTAACATCAAACATTATAGACATGTAATAAATATATATATATATATATATATATATATATATATATAACTTGTATATACTTATTACATTATGCTAAAAATAAAAACGTTTTGTGATTTGATTACAATGAGTAGTGAAAATGACATTGAATGACAATCCATGGGGAAAGAAGGTGAACAATGACACAAATCTCCAATTATTTACAGACTAGGTCCCCAGGAGGTCACGGGGCCATATTTGTTTGAGCCGACAGGGAGGGTTGTGGGGGTTGGAGTTGGAAGACAAGGTCTGTGCTAGTGGATTATGATGGTAAGGCAGTTTACTGTGGAAAATGCTGAAGCGGGATGAAATTAGATCCTGAACAAAAGGAATATTAAAATCGTGGTGAAGAGAGAAATTGGAAACGTAATAGGGAGCATTTGCTATTATTCTCAGGGTTTTTGGATTGAAAGGACTGGATTCTTTGGATGTTGGAAGGATTGTCGGCACCAGATTGATCACAATAAGGTTTTGTAGAGCGTCAGTTTGTTTTCTGTCGTAAGATTGGAGTTCTTATTTATGCATCTTTACAGGAGTCCTTATCGTCGATTGAGTTCCTATCTTTTAATTTTAATATGTTCACCCCATCTGAGTCGCGAGGCAACATGGAACCCCAGGTAACGAACGAAATTGAGAGTGATAAAGGAATATTGTCCAATTTCACAATTTTAGGAAAGTTTTTCTTTCGTAATTGGAAATTAACTTGAACGCATTTTGCATCATTATTTTTATTCTCCATTTGCCACACCATTTTTGAATGCATATATAAATATAGCGCTTTTCACTCTTTACTAAAGAAGGGGGAGAAATCTCCCCAACATTTTTACTTATTGTAATTTTTTTATTTTTCTATATTCACTACGCTCTTTCTCCCACCTATTGAATTTACATATATACATATATATTTCAATTTTAACGGACCAAATTTTAAGCTTCTCTAAATCATTCTANTATATATATATATCTGTAGCTTCAAAAGATGGTAGAACTGTTCCATAAGGATTAATATTGAATGTTTATGGTTAGAAAATGTTGTCAAACACCCCAAGCCATTAAAAATGGTTGATTGCGGAATGGCTTGCCAAAATGTAACCATTAAAATTAATCACAATATTTTCGGTTTATAATAGCAAGTTCCTGCTCAACATGAGAATGTGTGAATTAAGTAAAAGTAATCACTCCGAAAATTGGATTATTTCAAAATCTACTCAAGCGTGCTCAATGATTAATATTTATCCTTACGGTTGATTTGAACTGACTTAAATTTCTCTTAAATTTAAGTTGGCTGAAGAGTCAAAACGACGCAGAGCTGTAAACACACGAAACTCCCCGGAGACCCCATTAAATTCTGCGGAGTTCCTTACATCTGTTACAAACTTTTTGCAGGGGTTGAGTGGACTCTCCCCCCCCCCCCTCCAAGTTAGATTGGGCTGGGGTGGTGTCAAGTGGTCTCCCCTCCCCTCCTTCCCCCCACTCCACTATTGGAGCACCTCTATAATTGAACAGCTGTTAGTATCAGTTTGTCTTGGGTAATGACTTGTCTGGAGGAGAGCTGAGTCCCGCTGTTATTCTCTTCGGCAGAACACTCCTCAGAAATAATGTATTTCTTCCTTAGAAGGGAGGAATGTGTAAATGGGGGAGTTTTTCTTCTTACTGAATAAACTGTGTCCATTGAGGAACGAAAAATATACTAAAAACTGGGAAAAATAAGAAGATTTTTATGTTTATTATTCAAAAATGTTACTAAAGTACGGATAGACAATCTAATTAATTACTTTGCATTAGCAAAATTCAAGGAATTTAGCAATTAGGTTGATTTCATAACAAATAACAAAATTTTATTATCGATATTTTTTGTAATCCTCCCATCTAGATTGTGTGTGTTTGTGTATTTCTTTAAACTTTCTTCAGGATATCATTAGAGAAGACATCCAATAAGGTTAGTACAATGGCGCGCAAAATTTTTACAGATATTTCCACATTCTACAATTGAGAAGCTATAAATATGATACTTACAAAATTTTATATTATATATAGGTATATAAATATATATTTGTACGTAATATTTTTGTTGTTATNGGAGAACCCAAAGAGGGGCAACCCCAAGAGCACCGGCACCGGCAGCGGCACCACTCTGATATCTCTCCCGTGGTCATTATTGCAGGCTTTTGTGCATGCTCTCGGAGGAAGGCCTGATTGTGGAGTGCGCATGTGCCTGCTCCATCCGCACTCCACCAAGCCTTGGACCTAAACATAGTCCACTAACTTTTGTTATTAACGTTATCTGAAAAAAATTGAGTATGAGTTGTTATCCATTTTCAATTAAATTAAATCAATACATTTTTTAAAAAGGGCAATGGATTTCTTTATATAAAATTATTTAATTACGTGTTATTACAGGTCATAATCTATAGCATTTTTAAGAAAGACATATTTACAAAAATATTTGCGAAAGTAATTATGCTAAGCTACCTTAACTCATCCCTAACAGATAATTTAGAGCAAGGTTTAGTAGTCATAAGTTTTTTTTTAAGCTCATCTTTCTCTCCGGCTTAAAAATTAAATTATTTACTCTTATTTATATCCATTTTTTAAAATGAAAATGTAAAATCTGCTTTTATTACTAGGCTCCTGTGAAACGGGCTATAATGTATATTTTTAGAGTAACAAATTTTAATTTTTAGCCTGTCATTGGTGAAGTTCTGTCGAAAATTTAATGTCTCTTTCAAATTTTAATATAGCGCTATTTGTCATTTAGCAAAGTCAGACCTGTAGAAGATGTTATTATCTGAAATTCCAAGGGCAAGTATATAAGGTTTATGAGCGACAATAAGTGTAATATTTTATTGAGGAATATGGAACTAAAATATTATTGACAATACAAATATTTTTGAAGTTGCTTAAAGAAATTAAAAAATGGAAATTAAATTTACTTAAATTTATTAAAACTATTTAGAATCATCAATAGATTTTATTTTCAATATTTCAAATTCGGCACGACACTTTAAAATACAAAATAAAAGCTAAATTTTTTAATTGGCCTACTCGGATCACTAGCTGGAGGCAATTCGATGTGTCAAGTACGAGTTTCAAAAGGTTTTTATTTTTTTTACTGCAGCAGGTGTAATTTTTGCTTTAGTGTATTAAAACTTAACATGAATTGGTGCATTTATAAAGAATATATTTTAAGAGGCATACAACATAATTGAAAAATAAATAATAGGGGATTACCTGAACCTTAAATTTAATTTAGTAATCTACAATTTACAATCCGTCGTTATTATTAAAGAATTCTGGTCAAAAAATTTAGTGCAGAATTGAACGCTTAAAAAAATTACACTAACAAGAGATGAAGTTTATAGTTAGATTTAAAATTTTCATATACTACACAAGATCTAAAGCAATTCTTTTAGTTAGCACAGTTTCTGCTTGTTAGACTTTCTCTGTTTTCTATAGACACAGGAAATAATAAATACTGGTTTTAGTTGTTGTATTTAATCCCAAATTTATTTTATACAATAAATTCAAGGGAATAGAATAAAAAAAATTGTGCTACCTCAGCCGGGATTTTAACCCGGATCTCTTGCTTTCCAAAGGTGTAAAGAAAAACAGAATAAATGCCCGGAAAGCAGGAGAGCCTGGATGGAGTCCCGGCTGAGGTAGTAAGATTTTTTTATTCTATTCCCTTGCATTTATTGTAGAAAATAATAAGGAGTCTGTGGAGTACAAGATGTAGGATAAGAATAAAACGGGAAAATAGAAGAGTGAAGTGATTTTTTTTAGGAATATAGTAAAAAAAGAGGGTGGGGGGAAAGAGAGTGGGAAAACGAAATGGAATATGATAAGGTGTTAGAGATAATACGGATCAGGTATTGGCTGGGTCTCTAACGCCTAAACCCCGAGACGTGCTGCAAGTCCTCCTCCATTGATATGTTGATAAGGATTAGCATATTTATGTTTATATAAAAGGGGGAGTTCTGGGAGAGGTACACACACTCTCTGTATCATGTAAAGCAGACAGAAGTTGGCCGGTCTGGATTGGAAGGCCGAGAGGGCCACTTCCTTTCCCTTAAACCCCAAGCGGCCGAAACCCACCGACCGCCCTTATCATTTATATCGATATATTACCTAAAGCTGCACCGAGGCACTTTTCTCTACAGATAACCTATCTCTTTGGGGGGGAAGAGAGTATTGTAAGCCATGCGGATTTTAATTTACAACAAAAATATTTTGGATACTTCACAGGAATTTCAAATTCGCTATCTGCAAAAGTTTTACACATATTTATGAGAAGAAAGAGGAGGGGGAAATTCAATAATTGAGTACTTCACAAACAGTCTGTGTGTATGTGTGTGTGATTGTGTAAATATTTTATTTATTATATATCTTATGCGCTATTAGGAAAGCCTTATATATTACTTAAACGTGCGTTTTTCAAGACTTCAACTTAAATATAATATAAAGTATATTCCAGTGGAAAACTATCTGAACACAAGAGTTTTTGACCGTAGAGATTATTAGTAGACGTTTCTTGTTGTGGTTCGGTCAAAGTAGATCCAAAAACAATGCAATTAAAAACAGTGTTTTTTTTTTAATTATCTGTATCGTATCGGCTTATAACCCATCTTAAGGGCTATCATGTCATGGGCCACCACTGTTCAGCTAGTCATGAACATGGGATCCTGGTGACACGACGTGTTCTCTCGTCTTCATGAAAGCCCTGAATTTAGACAATGTAACAATGTAAGTCAAAAGATCGGCAGATAATTAAAAAATACACACTATTTAAATTGCATTCTTTTTGGATCTACTTTGACTGAAAACCAAAAAACTTCTACTGGTAATATGTTTTCTTAAAATGGAAATTGCGATACATGCATATATGAAAGAAAAACAATTCGGAATTGAAGCGTAAAATTTCTTTGAATTAATAAAATGTCTTCCAACTTCATAAATTACAGTTATTAAAATAATTCCTTCTTCTTTCAAAATAATTCACAATAAAATAGTATTAATGAATCAACTTGTCTATAATATTTACAGCATAATAAAAACCATGTATATTACTAAACAATCTTTTAAAAGTAAATTAGGAAGGCATATATTAAAAATAAGAATGTGTACATATGAACAAAGTGCAGACAAACGTCCTTACCAATATACGAGTATATTAATTTAGGCGCATACAAACACTAATAAGAGAGCGCATTGAAATGATCTGAGAAAAAACATCTCTATTTTTGTTGGGTACAAATCATTATAAGTGAATAATCTACAGTTACCTTATGTCACATAACGTCAACAGATATCTGTACGCCATCTGCCCTATCTACAGCCGGTATCCAAAAAAAGATGGTCTTCATCATATAAATTTATTTTCTGTTTCCTGATTATATTTTTGTTTTGACATTTTTGGGTAGACTATTCAAAATGTGAGAAATGATAACTGAAGCTTTATTATTAACTCTCTTAAGAACTCTTTATTATTTAAATTATTTAGCCTAAGTAAATAAATTTATACTGAATTAGAAAAATTAGCGTAATTTAAATATTTTGGGAAAGTTATTATTAGTGTATAGGTAAACTTTCTTTATCCACTATAAAATATTATATTAGAAAAATAAAATCTAACATAAATAAACGAATAAACAACATTCTTAGAACACAAAAATAAATAAAAAACCATTCAATCATTTAGTAATTTATTTGAAATATCCATAGGCAAGTTAGACGCCATTAATGAATGTCTGTCAAGCAGTTTCTGCATAAACTGGATCTTCCATGTTTGATTAAGATGGACATATATGAAAGCAAATGACGAACTATATTCTAAATGTCGGGAATGGAGAGGGGGAAAGTAAGATGGCTGAGAGAGACCCATTTGTCAAATGAAAGTTAGACATCTAAGTTATTTTGTTTGTTGTTGTTATTTCTTATATATATATATATATATATATATATATATATATATATATATTCTCATGCACTCAATCGTACGCAATAAAAAATAAATTATAGATCCTGATTCGTAGTACATGTAAGAGGGTTAATAGAGAGAACAATTTAACAATTACTTATTACATCATAATGGAATCATAATTCGGTAAATTAAAAAAATATATATATTGAAAATAATTTTTGACTAAATTAATTTTCTATCTTAAATTTTATCTTTTATAATACATAATACGGCGAGAAGTAGAAAAAAATCAGTGTTTTACTGAGCAGACTACCAGGAAATAAATTTTGTTTTTAAGCTTCTTTAAAAAAAGTCTTTTGAGCTGCTTGTCATTGGCTTGTGGTTATCTCACCTATTATTAGGTTGTGATAAAATGTACATAACATTCAGAGTGAAAATTGTAATTTCTTATAATTTTTGTTTTTCCCAAAATCGTCGAGATGTATATAATGAGGAAGAAATTTAAGAATATATTGGAATATATATCGGTTTCAATTATTTAACTCCTGCGTGATATATTTATCGATTTTCCTTTTGCTTTTGTTTGAGTAATCTAACTTCTTAATTTAAGCTGGAGGATGCATCTTTATTTTAAAAGCTTAAATTATTTTATTATTACAAAAAAGAAATTGTTTATTATGGCTTTTTTTACTTGAATTTAACGATTTCACTATTATAAGTCAGAAGCTTGGTAGTCCAGTTGTAGTGGACTTTCTGTGCAAAAGATTTTAATAACAATCACAGTTCAGAGTTAGTTTTTGTCTCACTATTTCTATTTCTAATTGCCATGAGGATTCCTGCTGTTCTCACGAAACATCCATCCATTATGAGAGTAGTATGCTGACCACACACTTTCTCTAGTATGCTTAGGGTTTCAAATTAACGTGATCCACCCTTGAGCACGAAGAGTCCTTTAGCAAGACTAATTTTTTTTCCTTTGAATTTCACTAATTTCTGCCTTTATTTACACCGCTTTCAGTGCAGTTGGTTTTATGCCCGTTCTCCCTAGCACATTATTATTTATTTATGCTTCTGCGTGTATCTGTTTATAGATAGTTGACTTTTAGTTTTATTATTTCCGTTTTATTTTATTTTCATTGATGATATATGTATTACATGTGTTATATATGTATAAAAAATGATAATTTTTATTATTATTTTTTGTTATCTATTATCTTTTTGTTTTCCCTATCTCTTTATTCTTTATAGGTGTATATTTCGCTTAACATTATTCTTTCTCAGTGTTATTCCGCTTTATCCATCTCTTACGTAAGATATGATTTCATAAAATGTATCTTTCTTTTTTTTTATNACACACACACACACACACACACACACACACACACACACACACACACACACACACACACACGAAAAAAGCCTAAAGGGAGAAGAGTAGATGGTTGCCATGTAAAGTGGTTTTCAGCATGGGCGGAAGAGATCCATCAGAGACTCACCTATACGAGAGCCCGTGCTCTCGAGGGTAGTACACGGCCACTCGAGGGTAAGCGCGGCTGCGGAGGGGTGGGGGGCTCGAGATGACAGCCACTCAAGCACTAACACACCCCCAGAGCGGCATCACAAAACACCAGCGACAGGGGCACGCAGACAGAACACCCTGTATCATGTAAATCAGAAGTCCTGGGGGGGGCGTCCTTCCCCCCCCCCCTCCACCCCTCGAAGTCTCATTTCCTCTCAGGACCGTCATTTATCTTTCACATTCAAATCCCCTCCCCCAAGCGCTCATCCTCAAACCTCTTCACAAATCAACATCACTAATCATATCTTTACATAAACTAACACATAAATCACCGGTGGGTGACAATAAACAGTGACACATTGCCTAAACTAACTTAAATTAGCATTGATATTTTACTCATTAATCCGCTTAATTTTCGCAGGTAGAATATTTACAACTGTCAGACCTCTACCTCTCAAGGTAAATAACAAGATCGATAGACAGATAGATAAAAGCTTATATGTTCAAAATGAGAGTTTGTTGACCGTAGATATTATTCTAAGATGATTTTAGTTGGGGTTCGGTCGAGGTAGATCCGAAAAAAACACAAATTTAAAAAAATGTATTTTTTTAATGAAGGATTGTCTGCCAACGTTTCGGCTTACATTGTAAGCCATTACAATGTAATGTAATTTTTTTCAAATTGGTTCTTTTTCAAATTGTTCTCATAAACTTTTAATTGTCTTACATAGCTTTCTACATTCATACTCTTGATATCACATTATATTATAATTCTCTGCTATACTAATTTCAAACATTACTGTACTCTCATGACATTGTATTTCTACAGCCCTGAAGATGGCTTACAATGTAAGCCGAAACGTTGGCAGACAATCCTTCATTAAAAAAATACATTTTTTTTAAATTTATGTTTTTTTTTGGATCTACCTCGACCGAACCCCAACTAAAATCATCTTAGAATAAAAGCTTATATTTTCTTAATTTACAATTAATTTCACAATCCAGCCAAGGAAAAGGTAACATTTTTTTTTGCTTGATTTATCCAGGCTGACAGCCCTAATTTCAATTTAAATATTATTAGCCCTAATAACACTAAGCAATATTAATATTGACATGCATACAGGATATTAAAGGAAAATCTATATTTAATAAAGAATTGAAAGCATATGCAATAAAATATTATAGAAATATTTTATTACACATAATAAAATTAGTATAAAATCATTATTACGCACAATCTCAATTTAAAAGGATTAAATGAATTTAAAATGTATAATGTACATAAGTTAGAAAAAATTACATCCTTTACAAAGATAATAATTATTTATCCAATATTACATCTAACTCCAATTATACATTGATATAATACTTATATATCCAAGCAACCTTTCTATAACTCACTAATACCGATAAGTATTCTACATTGAGATGACATAACAATTCCTTTACTGATTGAAACCAAACCCATGTTATCTCTATTGATAGCCCAATTGCGCTTATTATCATAATTCGCTTTTAATAAAATATAAATATATTTTAATCATGCGAATCAGACATAATACATTTTAATATATGATATAATTATGTTATATTATCATTATATCAGCAATAAATTACATTATTATATCAATCGAATTAAGAGCTCTAAGAGAATATCATGGCCTGAAATGTTAATAAATTGCATATAAGAATTTAGTACAAAATGAATCAAATTATTTAAATATGAATCAATTTTAACATTGCTCCTAATATAGCTATATAATGAGCAATTTAACTGTTACAGAACCCTCATCTCCTGCAACCGAACTGTTTAGTTTTAACATATAACTTTATGATGAATGATTTTAGTCCTACCTTTAATTAACATAATCAATTACCATAATGTATTAATTAACATAATTTATTCATCGATTGTTTTACATATAGAAGACCAATTACTGTTAGGCATATATTTGAAGAATATAAAAAGTATGCCTCTTCTTCAAAAAAGTCAGAGACCCTGGTACATCGGTTTGGCGCTTGAGATTGACGCATGATGTCAGTTTCCATGTAGTTTGTAGTAGTAGATCATAATGGAGGGCAATCAACTTCTAGGTTATTACGCCCTATAAATACCCTTTAATATGTTTACTATAAATTAGTTAATAAAAGACAGGAATCAGGATTATTTCGACCACTATAACAACCTAAATTAATGGATTTTTTTTATTTTATTTAAATATTATTATTATATATTTAATAAATTATAATAAATAAATTATTATTAACTAAAATAATAAATAATATCTCATTCTTTAATTTAGATTTTCCAGGCTATACCTGCTTTTTTAAGAAAGTTTAACAGCCCATCCACTGTAGAGGGGTTGTTCCCAAGGCACTCCGCCATATTTCTTCCAATGCCTTCCCTAGTGAAGTAATTCTGATAAACTTGGCAAACCTCTATGATGTGCTGGATTGTTAGGTGAACTTGGCAGGTATTACACTTAGGCAGCAGATCTTTGTTAATTAGGTGTATATTCGTGTGACAATTTAACTGTTACAGAACCCTCATCTCCTGCAAGCGAATTGTTTAGTTTCAACATACTGCTTTATCATGAATGATTTTAGTCCTACCTTTAATTAACATAATCAATTACCATAATTTATTAATTAACATAATTTATTCATCGATTGTTTTACATATAGAAGTCCCTCACTTAGGTAAAGTCTTGGTCGACCCACTGATCCTGCATCTGTGTCCACCGGAGTCGAAGGAGGGAGTTCGTTCGACGTTCCAAGTAGGCTGATGGTCTCACCTATGCCGGGCAGTTCTCATTCAAAGCCCCAGCGGGTTATGTCGTGGTCGACTCACTGTTCCTACTGCTTTAGCCTCACTGGTGCTAGGGAAGTCTTATTTTTATTATTTTTTGATACAAATTGCAATGTTGCGCAACATATCACTACAGTTTTATTTTTATTATTACCTATTTTTTAAATTTATTTTCCCCCCACGAAATAATTTAATAAGACTTATTACTTAGACTTATTTAGACTCAGTCTTTGTTGATGGAGTGTGGTTTTTCGTCATAGTTTTCCTCTTCTTTGTGCATTTTTTCTCTTCTTACCAATTTTAGTAGTTTATTGCCTTTAAAAGATTGGAACAGCATCAAAACGTCTGTTGATATTTTCTATACTTATTTAAAAACAACCCGATCCTGACTATTTAATCTAAGTTAAAAGAATATTGCTTTATTTATATATCATTTTAATTATTTATTTAAATAAAGATTGTTGTGTATTTATTTATCTGGATTTAATTCACGCTCCTATTGGTCTGTGTTTGCTTTGTAATGAATTTCACTTTTCCATATTCGTATGATACCAAGGATTCAAATTTTTTTTTTTTTTTTTTTTTTTTTTTACAAAACTCAATGAGTTATGGCTTCTAGACCGCTAAATTAGGTGTTTCGATTCAGAGAAACCCCTACACGCAATTATTCAATATCACTAAATGGCTACTAAAGTAATTATATTTTTATTTTTATCAATAAGCAGATCTGTTTTGGGTTTATTAATTCATTTTCCTAAACTAAATATTATGCCAGTAATGCACAAAAAAAAAAATTTCAGTCGCACTTGACCTACCAACTCAAGGAACGTGCTGTCTGAGTTGCCATTCGCCGTTTCCATCACTCCACCCTCCAGGGTGACGTCAAAGAGACACTAACGGTACATTCCTGCAGACACATGCCGACTCCAGAAGACAAAGGTAATAGGCGTCCTCTTACTTGCTGCTGAAGAACGACAAATATTGAAAACTCAATATGGCAGAGAACAATATATACCGATGCCAGACGGAAAGCTCTCGGTGGAAATTTATTTCCCACACCCATCCTGAAATACCTTCCACTCCCACTGTTTCCCTTTGATCCTATCCTGTTCCTATCATACTTCTATTTCCCCAGTTATACTTTATGTTTTGTATTATTTTCCTTCGAAATAAAGCCATTACGTCAGCAGAATTCGACAGAATCCATCTGTCTCTCTTTCCTTTCTGGCGGTGATAATATGATTCACACAATCACTTGCTAAAGGGCTCAAGAACAACTAATCTCTTTGGACTTGCTTTTTATAATACTGTTTGCATTCACTATTTGTCTTTATATATTATCTCCCTTTCTACTGGCTAAGGTCTTTCTGATATCCTAAGTTTCTTCATATGTAGAGTCCGTATTCCTTTCTTTCCTATGATCTTGACCATAACACCTAGGTAAATCGCCCACAATTTAAATCAGCCCTTTAAGACGGTTATTTATTTATAACTGTACTGTAAGTCTTGCTTCTAAATTTTTTTTCAAATTCTCGAAAATAAATCTGAAATTGATGCTATAATGCAGTTATTTACTGTAAATTAAGCATTCATTTTGGAAAGCAAACTTAATATACTCATGTATGTGCTACAGTAGAAATTCACATGAACCTCTCCTTAAATTATAAATATCCTACTTGAATCTTGTATATCGAGCCAAGCTCCAGAGCTTCAGGCATCTCTCAGATCTTAGAGAGCCTGATCATCAATTATGTCTTGAAAAAAATAGCTAAATGCTTTACAAAATAAGTTTTAATATGTTTTTTTTTTTTTTTTTTTCAAACCGTTAAGCTCCCAGCAGTGGAAGAATCTTTTACTTGAAGAATTCAAATCATCATTAACATTTCGTCTACTTGCGTAAAAAAAAATTGCTTCTGGACACCTTCGGAAGAATAGGGCCCATATTATTGATCAGAATGTCAAGAAAATATTCAATTCTCATCCTGATCGTGATTATGTGTCGAATGTCAGAAGAGTTGAGGAGTCACTGGACGAAATTAGTATTAATGTTCCTGGTTTTCACGTGCATATTATTATACTGAACTAACATTAATGTCACTGCATTAAAAACTATTTTTCGTGATACTTTACATTTCAGATAAACATATACTGCTACAGGTCCGATTCAAAGCATTAAACACAATATTTTCAGATAGGTCCTGCAGCAATAACCAAATGTTTATTATGTACATAAACTAGTTATGATAACTGCCTTTAAAACTACTTTCCGACGGTGAAATTCGTTTAAAAGCTAGCTTATTATTGAAAAACATAATGCATGCAAGTAAAATTAAGATTAGTAGCCTTTATCAACCGATTGATTTTCAACAGAAAACCATCTAGGAGAAATAGCAATAATGAGTTGGAAGTAAACTCATACGGGCACAGCAATCTTCGGGCACTTTAATATAAATGTTAAGGGCGGGAGCTTTTAGGGTTCAAGTGCGGATAGGAGTGCTTGGAAATGGATTCTGAGATCTGAGGGTGGCCTCCTCCCTTAGGTGGAGTTTCGGTAGAAATAGAGTGAGAAAGAGGTCAGATACGAGGGGGTGAGAAGTGAGAAAGGTCAGTTTAGGATGGAAGAGAAGAACAAGGAAGGAACGAGGATAAAGCGTACTTGTGGAGTTGTATACGTGAATTTTTGAGTTGTAAGTGACAAACAGTGTGTTTGTGTTATTATGTGTTTTCGAGAATTTGATTGCGCTTGAATCTGATTTTAAAGCTAAAGAAAAGAAAAAGATTTATAATCATTTAGGATTTTTCTATATTCTATATAAAAAAAACCACATAAATCCATCATAGTCTTAAAGTTTTTATTTTATATTAAGCTAATCTACCTGAGTTATTATTTCTATGTTTCTACCCCTGTCATAAAATCTAATAAATCCCACTGGACAGCCACCAAAAAAAATCCTTAAGCACCAAATTGCATCTACATATTTTCGTTGTTCAAACGAAGAAAATTATACTTTTTGCCATAAATCTCTAAAACATCTTTAAACAATATGCAGGTACAGACAATATATCCCGTCAGTCAAAGATTGACAGATTTTTTGAATGTCCTCTTCCAACACAATTTTTTCAAATCTTCTGAAGTAAAATATTTCATATCCCGTCGATCTAAGAAGAAAGGTCCCGGTTTTAATCTTATCACATCCACAATTCTACAACACTTTCTGTGAACGCCTTACGTAGATAATTACTTGATAAATAATCTGTTATAAATATTATAATATATTCCCATACAATTCTATAATAACTTTCCCAAACCAAATAAACCACTCGAAGATTCCTCTTCTTATTGTCCTATCAGCCTGCTCCCCACCCCATCTAAAATATTTTTTTAAAAAATCCTACTAAAAAGAATATTCCCGATCCTACAGTCAAATAACCTCATTCTCTATAATCAGTTTGGATTCCGCTCTCATTACTCTACATCTCAGTAAGTGAACATACCATCGCATCATCTCTTGAGAAAAAGGACTGTTGTAAATGTGCGTTTTTTGGATGTATCAGAGGCCTTTGATTGTGTGTGAAAGGGCCTTCTGTGCAAACTGAATCGTATCCTCCTCAAAACTTTTTATCAAATTTTCCCTTCCTATTTATCAAATGGATTTTTTCGGGTCCGGTAAAGATCAGATTACTCCAACTTTTCCCAAGTAGAAAGGGGAGTTCCTCAGGGCAGTATGCTCGGACCCATAATCTTCATACTATATGCTTCCAACTTTTCGACAGTAAATACACTCTCGGCTACCTTTGCCGATATTACGACCATTTACGCGTCCATTCATGATCCCACTGTTGCCATTAAATCCCTTCATGAGGACTTAAACCAAAATAACTTAAAAAGTGTATGATGTGGCGTACAAAAATAAATATCAGTCGCATTTACTCTCCGCGCCAAGCCTCCACATAATATATCCTTCAACGATATGCCTTTTCTAACCCAAGTTTTTTAGATACCTTGATTCCTACTTGGACCCAAAATTTACCTGGAAATACGGAATAAAGCTCTGGGGTAACGCAAAACCTTCCAACATCCTACGCATACAATCCTTCCCGTCTAAAGTCCTAAAAACCATAGTAAACGCTCCCTTCTATGTTTCTAACTCTACCTTTCATATATATATANCCTGCCCATGACAAAGTCACACACATATATTTTGTCTGTTATCCATAAATAAAATGTTGAGAAATTATAATATACATTTCTTAAGGTTCTTAAGGGACCATATTTCTGGCATCTCCAAAATAGAATCGGATTATAGTCTACTGAAACTTATCAAACGTCGTTTGAATAACTTGATTTACAACCATAATAGTTTTGCATTTGACATGCATGAAATTAAATGTCATAAAAACAAAATATCTTCATTGAATTTGTGGTTAAAATTAAAATATATTAAGAATTTTAGAGAAGATTTTATGTTATTCTGACTTACCATTGAATGAGACTTCTATTCTGAGAGAAAATTCTTTGCCTTTCTGAAACAAACAGGTTGTTAAATTAGTTATAGCAAGTTCGTAAATGTGTATACTTTCATGCACACATAAACAGATATCTTGTATTTTTATGAAGACACAAGCAATTTAATTCAAAGATTATTATTCCTTTTTTATATTATTTAGAGATTTATAATAAAATAAAAGAATATGTATTTTTTGTCTAATTACTAGTTTGGAAAAAAATTAAATTGGAAAAGTTCTCCCCCCCCCCCTCCAAGAAAAAAAAATCTCTCCCCAAAAATTTGCATTCTTATAGTCTCTGGCATATTCTTACATAAGTAAATTAAAGTATAATCAGGTAGATTAAGAATAATTAGCTTTAAAAGTTGGAAATAAAGTCTGATTGAATGCTTCCATCTCTGTAAAGACATTAACTTCCAATCTTTGTTGGTATTGAATGGATTAATTTCTATACCAGTTTTCGGTTCCAATTACTTCCTTAATGAGTCAATTAGAATTCCTCTGTTAGGCCTATTTGAGTTCCGATCCTATCCGAACTTCTCCCAGTCAGGCACTGACCACTCCGACAGCCCGATAGCGCGGCATAATGTCATTGACCAACTTAAATCAAACATTATAGAGGTTAATTTATTTCATTGACGTTCGACAAGAACTTTCAAGAGCTTCTGAATATTTATATTCCTCAAAAAAATNACTAAAAAACGGAAAACATTTAAAAGAATGGATAACAGATTTAACCCTCGATAAACCCCAACAGTCAGGGCGTAATAACCATGATGTTGATCGCCTAATAACCTGATCCTCATTCTAATCATTAGCTGCATGATAAAGACATAAAGTTTAGATAAAATGAAATAAAGGTTTATACATATATTAGTGAGTCTCAGTTTTGGTTTCTACTTGGTAGGATATGATAAAATATTGACAATTTTTCAATAAATCTGTCCTGAATAAACCCTCGGTTCCTTCAGGGAAAATATGGGATCAGTTTTTTATTGAAAAATTCGGCCATTGGTTGGGAATATCTCACATGTCAAGAGCGAGTAAATAATGTTTTTTCTCTAGAGTGGTTGTGATATTTAGTTTAGATCAATGGAAGTCACACTGATTTGTTACTTATATTAAAATTATCTTAGGGGCTATAATTTTAATTATAACTATAAGTAAACGTAACTGCACAACTGAATAGTTGAATGTATGGTGATTGACTTAAATCCTAAAATATAATTTAACAGATAAGTAGCCAGAATTATTTGTTTCCCTTAACAAAACACTGAACTTAAACATTGAATCGCAGAAATTGTGTGTACAGGAACCATATAAAATAAGGGGATTCCTTCGAATTTTTTAAGGAATACTAGTATTTAAGATGTTTTTTGTTGGGGTTCGGTCAAAGTTAATCCAAACATTACAATTTTAAAAATAAATAAATAATATCTTCAAAATCTCAATATCTTTTAATCAAGCTATGGAGCTCAGATGGCTTAAGGTCTTATTGAAGATCCTCCCATGGATTAAAAGACAATAACCTAACTTTGCCATATTTTGATTACATTTTGAGGCATTTTCGTTACAAATAAAATTTATTGGTAACGAAAATGCCTCAAAATGTATTTTTTATATTTATTATAAAATTAGAAAAAGGTCACCATATTCAAACCCATATTCAACAAAAATGTTTTTTCAGCGAACTAGGTTTTGTGTTTTTTACAAAATATGTATTTTAAAAAAACCATGCGTAATCATTAATGTTATATGGTAAAGGTAATTCATTACCTATTAAACCTGGTTTAAACCAATGAAATGAAGATAAAACAGTCGCTTATGACGTCACTTAATTGAGGAACCCTTTGAGATTCGGATGCCCGCCTTTATCACTTGCATCTGTTTTACCATTATGTTCCCTCCGTAACCGGTTCTCATTGGTACATAGGAAACGTTACTTTTGTTTTGGTTGTCAGCTATTGAATTTTACTTCCTAAAGAGGCTAGTTTTTTTTAAATTTCCTATCCAGAAAATTTTGTCAGTGCACTCTTATCTGTTGCTTTGGAGGAGTTTTTAATACACGACCACTATTTGTTTCGGTTTAGAGATATTATTCGGAACTAAACAAACGACCTTCAATGCTTACAGTTGATGACAACTAGCTTTGATGAGTAACTTATCATATAGGTTCGGGGCCTATTTTGAAAGCAAAACACGCTGGTTTTTAGCCAAAAATCAATAGGAATCATGGTTTCTCAAAAGCTGACAGTATTGTGAATTTTTATCAGTTCATATGATGAAGTACTGTAAAATTAATTTCTTGTTAATTCAACATGAAGTAAAGATAAGTTATTTCATAACCATACGATCTGCACATCCAATTGAGCTCCTCACTGGAGAAGTCCAAGCCTCGAAGAAAATGTTTGAATAATTATAGCTAAATTATAATTACTATAAAGTAATTCGGGAATTAGGTAAGCTTTGCTGTTAACTGTTGGTGTCATAAAATGGGAGTAACTAATGCTCTTAAAATGCATTATGCCTACTAATTTGACATTCAAAATAGAAAAATATTCAGAATTTCGGAGTTCGCTAGAGCACTCCAACTGTAAGTTTTGGATCCTGTCTAAGTTCGAGTTATAGATTATGATGCTCATCAATGCCATCTCTACGGTAACATGTTCAAGAGAAAGTGCCATTTTATCGAGCAAGAAGAGATTGAGAAAGAATAGAAAGGAAAGAGAAAGAGAGTGAGAGAAGAATGGGGAGATATACAGAATGAGATACGGAGAGAGAGGAAGAAAAAATAATAAATACAACAATTAAAAAAAAAAACACATTTCTAAATATCCCTACAACATTGCTAAATAGCAATAAAAAAATATGTTATTGTATTATTCTTTCCTACTTGACCACTCACCAAGTGCCATATATGTTTTTATATAACTATCCTTCATTTGGGACTGTCCATTATATCTGTTTACTCTTTATTGACATGTTTTAATATTATAAATAAATCAAAACTCAAGCAACTAGGTTTATTTCATTCAAAACAATAATAAATTATTTCATTCAGATCCATTCTTAAATTTAAGTGATTTTCTAAGTATTATACACTTATATTTAAGTGATTTGATCTATAAGGGAGTATTATATTCTTGAAATAATTTGCATTACTTTAATTCGTTTGAATTAAATTATTTATTTCATTTATAACAAATAAAATATATGCAAATGTATTAATTTTCTGGTTGTAATAAGTTTTATAGAGTTGATTATTTCTCAGACTTTGACTCCAGTAGCCCACGCCAGAACGAATGACACTATTTTCTTTTTGTACGGCTTGTCCAATGACCGCTTAAAAAATACCTTAAAACTCTTTTCTTGAATAAATCGCCGTCGTTTATATTAAAAGCCCAATTAACCTAAAACATCGGACAACAAAAGCACAGCCACGATTCATTATACGCACAGATTTCTTGGCCATTAAAAGTTTAGAAAGAAAGTATATTTTTTTCTTCTTGCCCTCTACCAAGAGTAATTACATAACTAAGAATCAGAAAAGGAAAAGATAAAGGAAAGGAAACTGAGGAATTAAAAAAATTAAGAGGAACCTGACAAAGTTGAAAGGCCTGTGTGAGAGTGTAAGAGACAGACTGGCTGGAGAAGAAGATTTGGTCCTAACGAGCAATGGTTTAAGGCTGGAATGGCGGCTGGAGAAGTGGTGGGGGAGACGTTTTAGCGGGGTCCTGGAAACATTAATTTTCGGGGAGTTCTAACTTTCTTACCGGCTCCCCTCGAAGTCTAGTTTACGCTAGGCGGGATTCTGACGAGGGAATTCTGTCTGGGCTCCGATGGTACTTGCTTCCTCTTTGTTTGAAACTTTTTTTTTTCTTTTTTCTCCTCCTATCTCGTGGTAAGAGAGGGGGATTTGTAATGTTAGCGTTGCGTTGGACTTCTACAGGCGTGTGGACAACATTGGTACTGCCTCCAGTGATATTCCGAAGCCTCATTTCCTTGAACGAATAAGAGTACCTCAACACAATTGAAAAGCTATTGATTTAGTAATCATGTATGACTCGAAAACCGGAAATCTTCGACACCTGTTTTATATTCGGAGATTTAATGGCATATATGAAAAATTTAATTAACCCAACAGTCAGGGCGTAATTACCATGATGTTGATCGCCCTATTACCTGATCCTAATCCTAATCCTATTCGAAGATTTTCATTTCATATTTCAGAAATACGACTAGCAATCTCAGTTCACCTAAGAGACCCGAAAATGGGTAATTTTGAAGATTTAATTTCAGAAACTCTGAAATCAACCTCCCGTCATCAATTATGTAATGTGTGGTACTTATCTATTGATTTATAAATATAAATACAAGGTCATTCCTTTTTTTTTAATTAAAAATGTAAAAGATTTTTCTATTGAATTATATACTTAAATTCTGCATCTATTTATTACAAGAACATTTATTGTTCCGCTGCAGCTAAGCTGCTATAAATGTTCAGGATTGCAAATGCGTTTTTGCGATAGTGACAAAACGATCATAGGAAGCCGTGTGACCTCATTGTTTTTGAATATTCCACTCACATCTCAGAAATTCAGAAATTTAGTTAAGTGATATGAACCAGTAAGCCGACTCTTATCAAGAAAACATGGTGATATTGTGACCATATTAAAACCATATTGGTGGTTCAAAGCCACTAAACATTCAGATAGTACAATTTTCTGAATCACAGAAAAGGTGATATAATTTTGTGATAACAGAGAGTGTAGTTTGACACTCCTTATTAAGAGTCAATAGCACCCTCCACAATGATAACACTTAACTCACTTAATTACCTTTGGTTTTTTTTTTAGTCAATCCAGTATCATCCAGCCCACTAGCTCAATCCCTCTCTACAAATCCGTATATCTTTCCAGACGTCTAACAAAAATATGGAATTGTAAATATTTATTGCTGTATTAGAGAATGGTGACACCGACTCTCCGCAGGTGATTTGAATTCCCTTATTGTAATTACTTTTTTTTTTACTTTATTTTGTTTATTGAATTTTTCTAAAGATAGATTACAGTTTGTTATTAGTAACACAATGATACAAAGAAAATAAGTCTTTTAGGGCTAAAAACTGAGAAAGAGGAGATTGTATTGGAAAATCATTATCACCATCGTTATTACTAGTGTAATAAAGAGGAAAACGAGTAACTTACAAATTTATGAAAATCCTGTATTACGGAGATATTTAAGAGTGTAATAAGGCCCTAAATGACCTTATTACAGTCCTAAATATCGAGTGTCCTTCCATCTTCAGATGGATTAATGAAATTGGGTTTTTCAGCTTCTGTTACTTGAGTTATGGTTGATTTAATGCTGAGTTATGGCTGCTAATAGCAAGGAGGGCGACTTATTTAAAACTCCTTAAATTATTCATATATTATAGTGTATGTGAATGTATTCATAAAATGTGTTTTGAGTCTATATTGTAATTTTTTTTATCATTTTCTATGCCATTTACTTTCTTATTAATAACATATTTACGAAAATATGTATTAAAAATGTTGAACATCTTCACCGAACTGCAGAAATTAGTCAGGTTTTTTTGCAGTTATCAGAAAAATAAAATACTCCAAATTATTGGGCAATTATTTTATTATTGCCAACGTTTTGACTTAACTTGCAAGTCATTATCAGAGCTAAAATATAATACACACTATATGACACCTATAGAATTATTATAGTGTTATAGTGTAATGGTGTGTATTATATTTTAGCCCTGATGATGACGAACATTTTATGTAGGCAATAATAAAATAATTACCCAACAATCTTAAGGTATTTTATTTATCTGACCCTGGCCGAAACCCTGACTACTTTCTCCAACATTATACTCGACTGCCAACGAACCTCCAACCATGTCTTCACCATAATTTAACATCCTTGATTGTTGTTGCTTGTATATCATCATCGTTTATTATTCTTTTCAACTCATTGATTCAATTTATCTTTCACTTCTCTTACGCTGTGCTGTCCTAAAACCTAAAAATCTTGTAGTCATAGTGAAAGTTTTGGAGTAAATTTTCTTTTGGATGATGTCAAATAGAAACGCTGTCTTCATTTATATTATTCTCTTCAAATAACTAATGGAGATTGGTGGTGAATTCCACCCATAAACCAAAATAACGATACTTTGAAAATATAGCATAAATTACTAAGAAAAGTTATATTTAGTTTTAGTGTCCAATTTCATCCCAATCCATATGCCCAATCCCTGTCGTCGGACTCCAATCCTCACAATCCTCCCCGGCGTCTGAAACGGAGATGGTCTCGCGACCTCCTGGGCCTTAATGCCTAAACTTATAAGGAGTGGGGTCGATGGGCCCCTTCTCCCTGCACAGTGATGACCATTTCTTTGTTTTATTGTTGATCTTATTATTTTTTTATATATGTATATTCATTTTAAGTCATCAAATTACAAGAAGCAATAAATAAAGATTTACTTAAAAAAAAAAAAGTTTTAGTGTAAATTATAAAATTCCTCTTGGCCGGCTCAGTATCTCAGATAAATTTCAGGAATTCTTTAAATAAAACTATTTGAAAGAAATATGATGTATAAAAGTTCAAATCCCGCCCAAAAAAGGCTTTTATTTAGAAATAAAAGCCTGCTCATTGGGTATAACTTATCATAATTGATAACTTACAGAAAATGGGCCTAAAGTAGTTAAACGGAAGTAAACCAAAAGTCATTTAAACAACTCGTTAGAATGGAAAATAAGATAATTCAAAATAATTTTTACTACAATTTTATTTGATATATTTGCTCCCATTTTGGGATGGTTATCTCTCCCTACTGTCAGAATTCACTTATTACTTTATAAAATTTTCACTTCCATATTATTCATCATACAAATATTTGGAAAAATATCTTCCCGCTTCTGAAAATATCTCCCTGGCGTTAATGATCAAAGGTTGACACGCCATTAATAAAAACAAAAACATTTGGACGCAATAGTTTGAATGAAGATTTTTTTATCTCTTCATAAAAAATGTATTGATGAGAATCAATTTACTAATTTGAAACCTTAAAATTGGTCCCTCTAAGTACTTATTGAAAAATAAATTTAATTATGTATATGTGAGGCAAAAAATGTATTGAATTCTATAAAGGTGAGCTAGGGAAATAAAATTTTCCCTTGGAAAAAAGTGCTACTGAATTGGCATTATTTGAGAGAGCGATTGGGAATTTTATAGCCCCCTCTGAGTCCTCCTAGTGAGCCGTTATCTAGATCTCAGTCCACCAGCCGATTTGCCCGTTGGAAACGTCTATCCCGGGGCATAAAACGCTTTTACGACCTGGAATCGCCCTGTAGGCATTCGGGAGTCGTTTGCTACTCTTAAATACTCCGAGCCTGTCAAAACTTTAACCATCAAAATTCCCACCCTTAACTCTACATGGGTTTCAAGTAAATAATTCTTTAGAGGAATCTTTATTGTTTAAACTAGTCGACTTTTGATGATCCCTCGGCCGAGGAATAAAAATAAACAAACAAATAATTAATTAAAATGAAACTAAACTCTAAAACAGCTTAAATAAAACAAATTGTTTACACTTCATTAAAGATGTACTTTCATTAAATGAATAATTTACACGTACTATCTCAAAAGACAATAAGGGTTAATTGTTGATCTGCAATTCTTTATTCTCTACTGGAATAATTCTTTAAAATATATATATTTTTCTTTAAAATGTTATAGTTATAGATCTTACAAACATAAATATTCCACCAATCATGTTCTTTAACTTTTTGTCATGACAAATAAAACACAGATTCAATTAGAAATTGAATAAATAAAAATAATAATTCAATTAGTTTCACTGTAAACCTTTCTTATCGGACTAAATTGTTTATGAAGTTCCATGTATCGTTAAATTAATTTAATTTGTTAATTTTTAAGCTTGGATACTATATTTGGTTTTTTATTTTTAAAGTCATGAGGCCTGCCCATGACAAAGTCACACACATATATTTTGTCTGTTATCCATAAATAAAATGTTGAGGAATTATAATAACAAAAAATTTGCATTTTACACCGACTATATTTCTAAAAATTTTCCTTGAGTCTAGTAATAATCAAGTTATTGTCGATTTTTTTAATTGGTTTTCTCACTGAATACACCACAAACTCAGCCGCTTTCAAGCGTTGCGACCTCGTGCATGAAAAACAAAACGTAATGCTTTGAGCTTCACCAAAAAAGGATCGGTGAAGAGTAAAAATAAATTGTAAAAAAATGTTTTACGCTGCCATCAACGTGGAAAGCTTTATATTTTATTTCAGGAAATAACCTTATTCTCCTGTAAATAGATGTATTTGTATTAATTATATAATTACATTGCTTATGTATTTATAATAATAATTTGTTTTCAATAAAACTAATTTGAAAAAAGTTTTAAGAAACTAATGTTTTTCATAAACTATAAGATTCCTGACCTTAATACAGAAGTCAAATAAAACAGACCACTTGAGTAAATTAAAAATTAACAACACTCATAAAATATATAGTTTATCAGAACAATATCATTTCTGTAAGTTTAAAATTACTAAATTATTTTTTAAAAACATATAAAACATTTTCCACTTTGGAATATATTTCCTTTATTGGTAGGAATAATTTACGAAGGCTACCTACAAAAAGAGAGATATAACCCAGCTCGTTCTCGTAGAGACTAATTGTATTTCACCTCAGGAAATTCCATCATGGAGAAATGAGGTCATTTTTGAGTCACTTCGTCATTACTTTTCCCATGAATTTAGAGATTTTGTGAGTGACAGACAGAATCACAACGAGACGAACGAAGAACAATGTATCACGCCTAAAAAGTTATTCTGTTTGTACAGATATTTTATTCAGAGTATACAATTTTTTTTATTTACCGTTTCTTCTTCCGGGTTGGACCGTGTCATGTTGTTGATAGTTGCCGAGCTTTCGCACATCATGTGATGGCTTCTTCAGGGCTGAATAGAGAATGAGAGCTGTTTTTTAAATCCAGGTGGTATATAAATACCATGTTTTATACATGTATTTATATAAATTTTATAAATACATCTGACGACCGTCGAAGTCCAAATTTCCTTTTTGTTTTTCAAATTAAAACAACATTAAGTAGGAAATAAATCTGAACGATAAAGTAAAAATATATGTTTATCTTTCTTATATTCAATAGTTACTTACTATCCATTATCTTTGGAGTCAAAAATGTTTTGGGTCTTATCGAAATCCAAACACCTTTGGTATTTAAATGAGGGAAAATAATTATTTTTTAATCTTATTTTTAACATTTAAATATTTTTATTTGTGGTTTTATTTATCCCACGTAAATTATAAATAAAACCACA
>KZ807220.1:203878-221437 GCA_000696205.2 Oncopeltus fasciatus | reverse complement strand
TTTAACCGATTTGGGTGTGTGGGTGGGATTGTTTGTATTTATAAGTATTAAAAATAATGTAATCAGTTTCTCATTTGAGTACATCCCTTTTCCTTTAAAATGAGTGCTGAAATTTGTTTTATAATGAAGAAATGTAATAAAATAATTTAATTATTTTAATAATTGTTTGCAATTTCAATAAGTACTTTAATTTAACATAGAAGATCCCTTTTGATGGAACAATAGATGTGAGAAGTCGTTTGAATACCTGAAAATTCAGTTTAGAATGAATTAAAAGTATAAACGAACACAAGACAAGTATCACTTAAGTGAATCGTGATAAATAATGATTCTTTTTAAAATATCCGTCCCATTAGGACTTGAATGGCGCCATTTTCACTGAAACGAGCCGTCAGAACCTCTTCTGGCGGGATCTCCAGGAGACAGATGGCTCGCTGGAAATGGAACTGGAAGACTGGATTGAGGATACAACACCATTTCCTCCCTTCACTGGAAGATTGCAGCACTATCTGGCTCACTAAATCTTTACTGTATATCCTCGTAAAATTGTTAGTGCTGTAATGTAACGGAGCTTGCTACGGCACTTCACTCAATCGCCGCCATCTTTCCAGTGGTGGCATCACTTAACCCGCAGCTGGAAAAACGTCTCTCCATGGAGAGGATGGCTGGAACAATTAAAGGGTAAGATCTGCGTCCCTCAGTGCCACATCCTCGGATTTTCTCATGATGAAGGAAAAAAGGTATTTGCCCTCCCTTCAATGGTGGACATCAAACTGGAAAGCTATTTCATGCTTGAAAATAGTCATTAAATTGAAGAAAAAATGAATTCTCAAAGAAAATTTATATATATATTTATATATTTATACATGTGTGTGTGTATGTAATTATCTAAATAATACTGAATTTCCTTTCTTTACTGAAACATATAATAAACTTAATAAAATAATTATAGTAGTGAAGTAAAGTGCGGGGAACTAGAAGTTATTCTCAAATCCCTCTGTAGTGTAATGGTCGCGCACCCGCCCGGAAAGTGGGGGACCCGGGTACGATTCCCAGCTGAGGTAGAGAGTTTATTTTTTTTAGCTCTCTGTTCGATTCAAATTACTATATGAAATAACTTTAATGTTGACTTTAAAAGAAAAAAAAATACGGTATATTTTTCGTGGCTGATAGAGGAAAGAAAAACTTAATTTCTTGACCAAAGCGTATTTAGAGATTTATTATTACGTGTAAGACGTACCATGCTCAGACACTAATCAGATAGAAAGTACTTAACTTTTTTAGAAGAAGAAAAATTTTTATTGCAGTGCTAATCAAACAAGATTTATTTTTTTCTTTTACAGAAATTTTATTACGTACAGTGGTACTGTCCTCTTTATTCTGAGCATTAAGAAATCTAAGATACAATTATAGTCATTTTTATATTAGTCAATATGATAATAATAAAAATCTGTCAAAATAATTCAAGATTTATGGATGAATTTCATTGATTACTTCTTATTACTAGAAAATTCTTAATTTCCGACGTTATTTAACTCCGAAAAATGTTAAAGGTGTACTTCAATTTAAATTTACAATTGCAATCACAATTATACAAAATTTTAGTTCTATAAAGTTAAACAGTAATAAATAATTTAATTTAAATTTAATTTAATGTAATTTAATTTAAGTATATAGTTAATTAATAATGAATTTGAGGTGATCGGTAATCAATAAGACAATAAGATAAGCTACTAACACAATTAATTAATAGTAATTTTATTGATAGCGTCATCTTTACTCAGATAACCCACTGATCTGAAGTAAGTTATTTGAATCGTAAAGGGAGCTAGAAAAAAAAAAACTCTCTACCTCAACCGGGGATCGAACCCGGGCCCCCCACTATCCAGGCGAAAATTGATGAATATTTATTTGAAAATCAGATAACAATAGAGTTTTTAGAAAAGTGGTTATAGTTACTTAATAAATGCAAATAGTGACATATTTTACAGCTAATTATCATAAAAATGATAATAAATTCATATTAAATTCAATAAGTGGAAGCAAGTTACATTAAGAATTATTTCAGTTTAAAACAAAATTTTAAAATAATAAGGAATGCAAATATTTTTAAACATTTACATTTTTTGTTTATGTGAATGTTAATTATTATTTATGTAAATTCAAAATTCTATCTAATATAAGTACTTTTTAAATGCTAATTAAAAAAGAAATTATACGGTCCCCTTACGCATGCAAATCTCCTAATTATATGAATTTGATACTCTTAAAATTTCAAAACATTCATTACGTCCTAATTATTTTTTTTATAATTTAAAGCATTTAATAAAAGCTTGATGAGAGGAACAAAGGATGTTTTATTTACTTTGTAGGAAATGAAACCATTCAGTAAATTTAAATTAAAATGGAAGTATTGAGTAGGATAATTTAATAATTTAGTCATCATTATTGTGAAAATACAAAAACTTTGTTTCATTTATTAAATTATACCAGTATTTCATTATAAATATTTGAAAGCTATCTGCACTATTAAGATATTAACCAATTCATTTTATTTTACTAAATTAATATTTCGGTCATTATCGTGTATAGCAAAATCATTTATTCTCTCTCCCCCTCTCTCGNATCCTCACACTAATGGCGCCTCGGAGTTGTCCTTCAGAACGAATCTTTGAATGGGCCTAATGTCTCGGGTTGAATAGAGAGTTAGGTTATATAAAGATTAAATTGTTGAGTTTTGAATATTTTCATTATAATTATTATTATTAAACTGATAGTACCAAAGGATATACATTTTTGAAAAAAAAAACTAACTGGGAATTTTAGAATTTTTTACTTTCTAACGAAAGAGACAATAAATGGCTCATATTCCTAGGCACAAATACCTCATTAAGCCGATATTTCTCTCTCTCTCTCTCTCTCTCTCTCTCACTTTATCTCTCTTTCTCTCTCTCTCTCTCTCTCTTTCTCTCTCTCTCTCTCTCTCTTTCTCTCTCTCTCTCTCTCTCTCTCTCTCTCTCTCCAACTCCCCCACTCTCCCTCTCTGTCAATGCATGTTATCTATATGCCTTGAAACATTTTTCTTCTTTCTGTTTTACTGGCATTTATTGAATATTTACCAGAGCTAACAAAGTAATGGGGTTATTTTAATAATTGGGCCTTCAATGAAAGAGAGTAAGAATATTTAAGTAAACATTAAAGCCTTATGTGAGATGCCCCCAGCTCTGCTACCTCCACAATGTTACCAATAAAAATAAATAAATAAATAGAGATGTAAATTTATCTCAACCATATAAAAGCCCTAATCTATTATCCAATTTAGCTCAAACTTCATATATCTGAAACCAATCTTCTTTTTTCTAATTGTCCATAAGTGTCTTAATAAAAAAAAGCAAAATATTATTAATTGTTAAATATTTTATTTGGTTGTGGTTTTTTATCCCACGTAAATTTCAAACAATTAATGAGAGGGAACAGAATAAAAAAATCTATCTGTCCTCGCCAGGAATCGAACCTGGATCTCCTGCTATCCGGGCCTGGTGTGCTGACCGTTACAAGGCACCACAAGGACCAGCTAGATATTTCAATCAATTCCCTCTTCACTAGCGAGAGCCTAACTTACAAGAAAGACGAGAACTTCGTCTTGAACTCGAAGTAGCTGACATTGTCATACATTTTGTCGGCTCTCGTCATTTACTTTTTTAAATTTTAATTGTTAAATATTTTATTTTGGTTGTGGTTTTTTATTCCACGTAAATTATAAATAATTCATGAGAGGGAACAGAATAAAAAAATCTATCTGTCCTCGCCAGGAATCGAACCTGGATCTACTGCTATCCGGGCCTGGTGTGCTGACCGTTACAAGGCACCACAAGGACCAGCTAGATATTTCAATCAATTCCCTCTTCACTAGCGAGAGCCTAACTTACAAGAAAGACGAGAACTTCGTCTTGAACTCGAAGTAGCTGAAGAGGGAATTGAGTGAGATATCTAGCTGGTCCTTGTGGTGTAACGGTCAGCACACCTGGCCCGGATAGCAGGAGATCCAGGTTCGATTCCTGGCGAGGACAGATAGATTTTTTTATTCTGTTCCCTCTCATTAATTGTTTGAAATTATTAATTGTTGTTATATGGCATAAAGTCAAATAATGAGAACAACATATTTTAAAACTTTTTTTATTGCTCCATTAGTTTCATTAACATAGCCTCCTCTTCATGAAATCTTATTAAAAACTGAAATAGTTTTCTTTAAATTATACGATTTTAGTGCAGTAAGTGATCCAAAAGAAGGTAAATACCCAAATCAGGTAGAATTGTTTTAGAACTAATGAAAGTCGGATAAGCTAAGGAAATTGTAATAATAAAAATTTCTAATAAAAGGAAACAATAAAAATAATAAATTGCATTATAGTTGGTAGAAAGCTCCGAACGGTCTTTGATATGGCTAGCATATTCCATATACAAGGCGACAATAATAGATAAATTTTGATAAATAGATAATTTTGAAGGACAGTCTGGAGGAAGAATTTCAAACCCCTGAAGAGCAAAGATAATACTTTTGTGTAGAAGTAATTGATTGATAAGATAAAAGAGAAATTTCGGCTGGTGTGTCTCATCTTAATCAACTTGGAGTAAGTTTGTATCAGCATGTCAAGGAAGAAGAAATAGGCGATTTTGGGATAAACAGGGAGCTAACATACGTCATTGAAGTTCATCACGAGGATTGTTGTGTGCGTAGTGAAGTTTGAGACATCCCGAGACCTCAAAGGGCATGAAGTAGGTCTCTTGTTCGTCCACATCCCTTTTCAATATTTTCCTGCCTGTGGCTCTAAGTGGTAAAGGGCTGCAGAATGGGACGCGAATGGGGTGGACACTCAAGGGTATATGCCCTTCACTCTTTACTTAGGGTCAATATGAGCCCTTAGAGTTAAGTTCGAATTTCTAGAAAGCCAGAGCTCAAAGAGAGTCAATATTGACATACATTTGAAACTCTTGAGGAGTCATCATTGTACAAAGAGGTAACCAGTAGGAAACAGTGCTATAAATAATGTTTAATATCACATTTATAAACAAAATCAATCACTACATATATGTATTTATCCTACGTCTGGCCTCCCACCTTCTCATAACCTCCTGTTTATTTAACATTTTCATTACGTTTAACTCTTTCTCTGCAGACATTTTAATTAAATGTTGGCTGAATTTAATTTAGGGTTATATATATTTTTACCTTAGGCTTGTTACAATAACACAACAGGATGCACCTTCATAATTATGTTAAACATTTTTACAACTAATTATAATTGTATGAAGGTAAAATTTGGCTAAAGCAGAATACAAAAAAGAAGAAGAACGCTGTAAATTAACGATATATGTATTTTCTCATAATATTATTTATCATATATATTGCATGAAAATAAAACATAAAATTAATATTGGAAAAAATATGGCAAATAAAAAATCCGCAAAATGTTTCTTAACGTAATCCTCTTTTTGACAAACTTCTTGCGCCATAAACAAGTAACTAACAAAATTGAATTTAGGTCCGTATCCTTCAATAGAATTTTATGAACAATATTTATAATTTTACTTCAAGAAGTAAAAAAATTAAACAAAATATAACATGTAGAAGTTAAATTTCCTTAGACTCCCGTCTAAGTGGCAAACAATTTGTTAACTTACTAACTTTAACTTATTATTTGTTAACTAAATAATCATTAGAGATAAGAATATATCTGTTGAAATGGCGCCTTCTTCAGGTTGAGCTTGGGCGTTAGTGTAAAATAATAATTTAACCCTGTAAGAGGTATTTAACTATACTCATAACAAATTAAGCTTTTTGAAGAAACGCGCGCAGAAGTAAAATCCTATCTAAAAGGTTATGATACAATGGAAGGTATGATAGTAAAATACTATATATATCCAAAAAAAAAAAGTACAGCACATTTTGAAAATTGTGTGTAAGACTAGTCAAAAATTAAATTCTACGTAGCTTAAATTGTGTTGTGGTGAGAAATTTTGAAGGGAATATATTGTAATACTTGAATAAATTTCAAAAGTTTTTTTTCTATAAAAATGAACTAAAAGTCGTCTTAGAAATCGAGTTTTGTTCTCAAAAATGTCGTTACCCTTCATAGGAATATAAAAAAAATTGAATTCGGTCCCACTTTATAGTGAATAGTCAGTTATTATCTCCACTGAGGCGTCCTAATACATGTCCAATTTCATTCATATATCGCCTATTGTGATTGGTTTTTGTTCCTTTACGAAATAAAGAATATAACAAAATATAAATATGTAATGACAGTATTTTGCAATTTAGATGTTAGGTCTTGGTGAAAATGGATTTGGTTAAATCTGTTAAGTAAGAATCATGAGGAGAAAACAATTTCAACAATTATTTAAAATAGTTTTTAGGAGGTAATAAAGATAGATGTATCAGTGTTTTCAAAAGAATTACATTTCTATTTCAAATTTTTCGTACTTTTTAGAAATATATCTTGATATACACCTTGAGTAAACTTTAGATTCATAGCATTTAAAATTTACATCATTAGAATCATATCTGCAAATATACAAACAAATTCAATGTATGTTAATAATAATTAAAATAAGTTAATATTTTATTAAAGTTAGTTTTAGTAAATACTTTCAATATTAGTGAATAGATGTAGAGAGTTAATTTCCGTTTACTTTCCAAATGAACGATTTACTAAGTCAACGAAATTACATATGGCTATGCTATATTCATACTAGATAAAATATAATAATAATAAATAAATTTGAGGAGCAGTTACATGTAATCGTAAAATCATATTTTGAGAGTAATTATTTTTCGAGTAAATATCAAAAAATGTTATCGATAAAAGTCATTCTATCTATAAATACGAAGAATTATCGAAAACTTTAATAGAATTAATATTTTGTTCCATTTTGGATATTTCTTTCATTCTCACTCTCTACCAGTGTGGTTCATAGGGATGAGCTGACTAGAGGTAACCACCCAATTCTAGCCTCTAACTAAATATTTATTCCAGAACGGAACTTTAGCTAGCGATACTTGCTTCGTGCACTCTCACAAATGTCATGAGTTAAGCCGTTTGCCCATTGTGTTATGGACCCATTCATAATATGTAGTAAACACAATAAAAAATATAAATTTGTACATATTTTCTCATAAACATGATAATGTTAACTTTTGTTTAGGTATTATATTTTATGAATGACAATTAAAATATATGAGTTTCTTGAAAAATAATAATTTTAAGTAGCAAAGAATTATTTTTTAAAAGACATACATTTAGAGCAGTATGTCTTACATCTAAATGTAATACAATGACTAACTAATATTTATATCAAAAATGCTTTCTTAACTTAACTAACCTCCTTTGTTTTAGGCAGTAGGTGTTAATACGTATTCAAAATTGGACTGATATTATTTAAATATTTAAAAGACATAACAATATATTCTATCTAAATAAGACAACTGCAGTAACAATTCTGTTTTATTCACTATTGAAAACATTTATATTGGTATATTAACATAACATTTTTTTTTAATTATTACGACGTCCTGGGTAATATAATCTTTCATTTGCATAAACATGCAATACAATCTCTCATTTGCATGTTTCTGACTATAAAGTATGGCATAACTCTAGTTTCCATCACACACATATATCTGGAGCCAAGTATATTCTCTCGAAGAAATGCAATTTCAAGTTTGTATTCCCTCAATAAAGCCTTCGTAAGTTTTCAGGAGAATGAGTCTTCAGACGCCATTTCTCACGCATTCTATGAGTAATTCCTCAATAAAACTCCTTTTCGCGGTTCAACTAACTTTCTTCTCTTAATTCTTCCATTTCTTCATAATTTCCCTCATCAGTGTGATATAGTTAGTCGTTATCACAAAAGTAGTTATCTTTCTAGATATTTTCGGTACATAACAGATATCTGTTGCTTAAAAATGTACTAGAACTAATAAAAATGTACCAATTTAGAAATAAATACTGTTTTTCAATTCTTCCCCCCCAAATTACACTGTAAAATACTAGTTTTTTTTTTTTTTTGTTTTTTTTTTCCTGTGTTAGCCTCCCTTGCAACCACTTAGGGTCATTGGAGGGAGGGGCTATCTACAGGTTGCCACCCCATTCTAAACACCCATGGCTCAGGACAAGCTTCTATATATAAATAAAAGATTGACCTGGGCGGGATTTGAATCCGCGGCGTCAGGATTGCGAGACCCGTACGGATCCCCTGAGCCATCCTGGCGCCCCTAAAAAATACTAGTTATCAATAGAAAATCTATCCTGGGAGAATTCAGCAATCACAAATCTTAAATATCAAATATCTTTCTGAATCAACATTCCTTTTGCACCTCTTCAAATTAAATCAAGTAGATCAAATAAATACAAAGATATAACAATTTAATTTGTTGATGCTCGCCTTTTAACCGATTTCAACCAAAAACTAATGTATCAATATTATGCAGAAAAACCTATATAATTTTATTCCAATATTTTTTTTTTTAATTTGGCCTTTCCTAGACTCGAAATTTCATTCTTAATATCTTCAAAACTATCTTTTAATTTCTTAATTAGTAGTATGAAATTTAAATATTAAAAAATTACTTTTTACACCTGTTTAATGAAATTTAACAAAACCATATATTGATTTTCCTAAAATTTTCAAAATAAAGTAACATTCATTGATTTTTGTCTTCACAGTCTAATTAGAGCTTTAATAAAATATGTAAATATTTTAAATTTTATTTTTTGTAAAATACAGATGAAAATTAAATTATTTATATATATTTTCATAATGAATTTGCTATTATTTTACACGGAACCATTTTAAATACCCCCTTTTTATGTATCTTAAATTATAATTACAGGAGCTGCACTGCCCATATAACGCTAATATAATTTTATTGTTAGTCAAGCAATCCAAATAAGTTTTATCTGCTTTGGAAATTACTAAAAAATATAATTCTTCCTTTGCCAAACTATGTAAAGAGTAAATATTGAAACATTCGAAATACTTCATTAGAGTTCTCATTGTTCCTGGTAAAAATATACAATTCTCATTTGGTTTTGTTTTGTTTAACTAACAAGTACTAATCCCCAGCAAAGTAAGCATTAGTAAATTAACTCCCATTAATTATGTAATGGTTACTTTTGTAAGGGGTTGTAAGGAATTTGTAGGTGAAGAGAGCAAATCCTTCGCCTGGTCCCCTACCCTTCCACCTTCTATAATTCAGGCTGATGCTATCCTGGCTGGAGTGTCCTGCTAAGATATTTAGTGCTTATATCTCCCTCAGACGCCTTATCTCGAGGTACACTATAAATACAAAGTGCATCAGATAGGCGCTGCAATCAAACGGCTCCAGAATGGTATTACCACAACTGCGTGTAGCATGCTGGCTACGGCTGTGTCTGTACACCACGCAATCGCTAGCTGATCGGGATAAGCATGTCACTTTAAGCCAAATTAATGACGATTAACAGCCCCTTTTTGAGCCAAAAATTAATAATCCCAATGGCTGGCTATGAAAAGTCATAATACAGAGTTTGGCATCTATATTTTAAAAACAAAAGATCTCGCCTAACACTCGAAATTTTTCATAAATTTTTCAATATTGCATTTTACACTTTTTGATTTTTTTTAAAGCTAATTTTAGATAATGAAATTTTAATTTAGGATCCCTTCTAAATCCTTTTCCTCCCGAAAAATCTATGCTCACAAGTGATGGTATAATTAAGAGGTCTCTCTCATCTGGAGGTACCCCTAATGCCACACCGAGACTACTCATATCAATACTGATAAATATATATGTATATATATATACATATATATATAGTGCTTGCAAAATATTTTTAAGAGTCATACAAAATAAAACATTTTAAGCGTACACAAGATATTGTTGTTCTCTTCTAATCATTTCTGGAGAAAGGTCATAATCATTTCACTAAGTTTAAGATTCTATAAGCGGTTATGTCCTTTAAAACCTTAAAATACAATTGAAGATTCCTATCATCTATTTTTTTTTTAATGGCGTGTCAACCTTTGGTCATTAACGCCAGGGAGATATTTTAGAAGCGGTATGATATTTTCAAGAAGAAGAATTTCTTAACAATAAGGTCATGGTGAGGTATAATGAATTGTTAATGCGAATAGTTATTAAGTGGATGAACATAGCAAGTTCTTTGTGCTTGGAAACTATGAAATTCATAAGAAAGAAAAAATTGAGAGAGAATGGAAAAAAACCATACTGAAAATGCATCTAGCATTATTTTGCTTTTATTGACAAGTGAAATACTCAGTGGTTTTTACCTAATCATTGAAGTCATTCCATTGTCATTCTAGTTGAAGAAGAAGGATTCTTGGATTTGTGTTAAAGAGAAACAAATAATGTAGAAAATTCGTGAAGGGTTTACACTAAGTTAGGCTTTGTTACAGAGAACATGGAATTCCCAAGGAACAAAAAAAAAATATTTTCGGAAGGTTAATTGTTGACATTAATGAACAATCCAGTAATATACCAAAGAGGAAAACAAACTCATGGCTCATGACAAGAAACTTGATAGAATCCATTTTAAGTAGCGACTCTCAGCTGTGAGAGAGAGTGTTAAGCTCGTTTGCATGGGGGGTCATGAAGGCCCCATATGACTTCCTTAATGGTCTCAATAAATCCCTTGGCTAAATTGGTGTCAGTGTTCCTTCGCAACAAGTAACACCATTCCTGGAGTAGATAATTTCCAGGCCGCTTGTCGTAGAAGTGACGCCCACCTATCTCAAGTGTACTTTAATAAGTCCCCTACCACTTAATATTAACTATTGTTAAAAAGCATTAAGTTAAATAATGAGAACAGAAAACTCTTTTTCTATTGCCCTATTAGTTTCAGGAACATGTACACCTCTTTAGGAAATGAATCTTATTCATAACTGAAATAGTTTTCATTAAATTATACAATTTTAAGGCAATAAGGGATCCAAAAGTAGGTAATTACCTAAATCAGGTAGGATTCATTTAGGACTTATGAAGGTCAGATAAGAAAAGGTAATAGTAATAATACGAAGAACAAGTTAGTGGAAAACTTCGGATGGTCTTCGATATGGCTACTACATCCCAGATATAAGGGTTCTATAATAACAACAAATTTTGATAAATAGAGAATTTTTAAGGATAGGCTAGAGGAATAATTTCAAACTCTGAAGCAAAGTGGTAAAGTGTATTTAAATAAGTCCTCTGCTACTTACATTTTTCATTTTTTTTTTACTATAAAGTAACTTCTTTACTTGGCGAGAACATGTTTCTAACATTAAAAATATCATGCAAACGTGTCATACAAATAAGACAATTTTTTCAAATAGGAATTACAAGCCAAACATGGATCAATCATTTTTTTTTTAACTTTCACTAGTTTATAACATTTCTGTTAGTATAAAAACATTTTTTTTAATTTTATTTCAATGAAGAACTGAAAATGAAAAATATCAATTGCAAAAAGGGACAAAGTGACCGATGAGACCCCTCTCTCAAAATAGTAAATCACGCATCTTGTGAAGAATCGTAATAATCACATGTAGAATAGCAATAATCGTATAAATTTAATTGCACGAATTAGTAAAAAAAAGATTTCGAACACTAAAAATATAATTAGAAACAAAATAATTTTAAGAATAAACTATGCCTCTTAAAGCTGTCTTGTAATTGGGCCTGCCTAATTACAAGACAAACAATGAAAATTAATTAAAAAGAACTATTGGTCTCTGAAAATAATTGTAACTTAACGATTTAAGTGGTATGAAATTATTACTTAAGAAGAATTAAAAGGAATTATTATCCGCTATGTGTATTTTTATATATAAATGATAAACAATTCAATTTCTAGTCTTTCATACTCTTATAAAGTAATTAAGTGGCAATAGTAAAAGAATATGCTGGCAATGAGATTATTAAACGAATTTTAAATGCAGGTAAAAAATACATTTTTTTTTTACGTTTTTCAAAGAAAGAAACCTTCCTGTACTTCAAATATAAATAAATGGAAGTGAATCAGTTATATTACTACACACTTAGTAGTTACCGAGTTTCCAATTTTGGCCATTAATTTTTAGATAATATAAGTTGTGTGCTAATTTGTACAGCATCTTAAGTTAATTAATCAGGAAAAAAATTTAACTAACAGTTTAAAAAAAAACAAAGTGTAATGTTACACAGTGAGCTCAAAACTAGTCTTCTTTAATCTATAAATTTTAATTATAAAAAAAACATTGGAAATACATCAGTAATGTATTCTTAGGTTTTAAAGTGAAATAGTTACTAAATATTATATTTGAGATTCTAATAATGAATAATTCCTTACAAATAATGTTTTGAGTCGTAAATTTCTTTTTGATTTTTAAATCCGTAGATAAAGTTGACAAATCCACACAAAGTAGTAGATTAACACTCTTTGTCTTCAATTTTTGTGTCCATATGTGTTAAATAAAATGAAATAATGATATTCATAAAAAATAAAATATTTCAGAAATTATTCTAATCTATATAACTGAACTAACTACGTAACTAAAAAAGTCTTCCAGCTGTTTCATGTTTTTTTCTTAAAGTCATTTTTTGATCTTTTTTTTTTATATAAATTAAGCTAAAATAAATCTATTAGAGAGTGAAGCAGTCCCTCGGAAAACACTTCACGCTAATTAATTCATGCACACAAACAAATGAGGCCTTAGTTATTAGCATATAGTATATATTTAAATTGTTTTATATATACCTATCATCTANTATATATATATGTATTGTTTTGAGTATGGGAATCTAATAGGACGGGCTCAGTTCTGGGACACAAGCGAGGATCAGATGATTCTCGTGTAAACGGACCCTGAAATTAAATGAGGCTGAACACGGTTCCGAGATCCGTTCTCCCGAAGTGCAGCTATGCACCAAGTTCTGGGTGATAACATCTAGAGATCTTATCACTGCAATTTTAAATACATTCCTCTTGCAATTATGCCGCTGAAGAAATTATTGTACTGGCCTTTTCCAAGGTTGTCTTATGTATATATATATATATGAGTGTATGTGTTATTAACGGACACCCTGTTAAAATGTAAAGGCTGGTCAAAGTTAAAATATTATTCTCACATTCAAACGAAGCAAAAAAATATCAGTGAAACAAAAATGTATTCATCGTTACTACATATAGTACAGATAACAAACACATTTACAAAACCGTGGTTTATTATATCTAGTTTTTCTCTTTCTTAATCAAACTAAACTCCACGAAAAACTTCAATTAGATTGAATTTAATTAAGTTATTCTTAATTTATTGAAGATTCCCTTTCACTGATTACCTCCCTCTACTGTTATAAGAAGCTACCCATTCACAGAAGCTATAAGATTCTTAAAACACTAGAGAGGACTATTACTTTCAGTACACGTAAATATATCTTATTAACTTGAGTCAAACGATTTCAAAACTTATTAAGCACTAAATGCTGATTGGCTAACTTGTTATTAATCAAAAGAGAACTTTAAATGTTGAATTTTTTTAATTATTTCAAATAACGATTTATAATTTCTTAAGGGAGAGAGAGAGAGAGAGAGAGAGAGAGGGAGAAAGAGAGAAAGAGAGAGAGAGAGTGGGGGAGAGAGAGAGGGGGGGGGGATTATTATAATGCACTGGAGAAGCACTACAAAACAAAAACAAAACATTTTTTCGATGGGACCGAATGACGATAGTTATTCCAACAGAGAAAACTTTGTTCAAAAACAAAAACAGTGTAAAATAAAAGAGAACTTAGTTATAGTGATGTCATCAATGGAGGCTGGGTAATAGGCGAATAGGTTTATAATTTACTTAAAAAGCAATTTTGTAATAATAATAAAATAAGGAATTTTGTCTCTTAGAGCATTAACCTAAATTTTAGGGGTCAGGATAACTGTCTTTCGTAATAATATAATTACATAATACAGATCTTAAAATATATATTGTTTAAACTATAATCTAAATGGAAATATTTAAGCCTACGCAGGATTCCAATGAGTTAAATTGAATTTTAAGGCGCCCATTTCATTCGGCTACATTACACTCATTAACGAACAATAAATAACAAAAAACCGAACATTATATAGCCATTCCTGGCAAACACACGAAAACCACATAAAGAGGGAAAGAGGAACTTATAAATGACCCGTTCAAATTAAAATTTACAATTTAGCTTTTCAAATAATATCCACCTCCAAATGTGTGTACTATTATTTTTATTAAAATGTAAAAATACAAGATTTTATATTGATTTTGTTCTTTCTATTTTTTTATCTTTGAGGCAATATTAATTTTTGCATTTAACATGATGAAGTTTCCAGTAAAACATTAAAGTTAAATGAAGAGCAGTAACTTTTTTACTCTTAAGATGTCAATTCAGATTGACTGTCAAAATAGCAATAACTAAATCTCGCTCCTCTTAATTATGATTGTTTTATGATTACTTTTTATCTCAGTTTCATAAAATATTTTATGGCAAAGAAGATAAACATTTATTTAAATATACTCCAATGGTTCATCCTTTATCCTTTTTAATTAAATCCTGCAGTAATCCTGGCGATGAATACCCCAGAAAGGAATAATGGTCTACTCTACTTTCTGAGTGGGTCTCTTGAGGCATGGACATGGTCAGAGGCCATGGGAGTCCTTCCCCCACCTAACCTCAAAAAGTTCTGTGTAAAACTTAACTCCTCAATGGAAGGGAGTATATCCGATGAAGAATTCAGGGGGAGAGAAGAATTCCCAACCATTTAACCATTGGGGTTTGAAACAGGAGTGTACTGAGAGGGTAGGAGACTGGTTGGAGGTTTCAGTAGTTAAAATTGTAGCAAACCGCCTTTGCAAAAGGAACCTCTCCTACTTCTGATATTTCCTGAATTTTGTAAGAGCCATCATCCCCCTCCAACCCCTACCTCTGATACATATTACTGAATATAAAGAGCATTCTGATAAGGCTCCGTTCGGCAACTACTCTCGTACTACCCCTTTGGGCAAACATAATATTTCCCCAGCCTTCCATCTTATTTTATCTTTGCTATTTTTTTTTTCAATCACTTATATCAGTTATTAAAATCTCCTTGTATGAGAATTAAGCATGTACAAAAATCTATGACAAGAAACAAATTTGTTCTACAGGAATTTGAAAATTGTGCAGATCAGATCTTACATCACAAAGGAACTTGCTACATAATATGATATATCACTCAAAACAGGTAATAAATTAATATTTTCATAAAAAAACGTTATTAATAACTTTAAAACTCTAGCCTTTAAGCAAAAACACTTCTATTGTTATACCTAATCATTAATTATGTACATAACCATGTTTGTAGTTTTTTCCCTACCTTGTTGTTTTTCTATTTCTCTGAGTAATAAAAAATAATTGTGAATTAAATTTTTTTTTTAAAGGAAGCATTTGAAAAATCACTTTACAATATTATCCTGAACCATTCCTATATTTTTTTTTTTTATTAGAGCCTATTGAATACTATTTTAGTTCTATAAGGCTAAGAGGATTGCATTCAAGTCAATTAGTTGATTTCTAATCTAAACTTTTTCATTCAAAAACACTTTTTTTGTAATAAGCTTATAATATTGGTCTTCTTATTAACCTAATCCCTTTTGACCGACTTCAACAATTTGAATGTGATGCCTTCATTAGTGCCTCAAAATTGAAAAAAACTATTCCAAAATTACTAAAACGTGTAATAGATAAAAAGTGTGATAGTTTTAAGACGCTAACAACTGGATGTGCATATTAATGGGTAATTGAAAAAAAAAGAAGAAAAATGACACCAGAATAAAATAAAAATCTCGAATTTTTTTTTTATAATTATTTTATATCTTTTTAAATATGTATAAATATTCTATAAACTTCATACAAAGCCTTTACAACTTTAATTGGGTTTACTATATTTCATGGATTGTATATTTCTATGTATACATATATAAAACTGCATATTAGTTTATGCACACAAACCCAATAATAAAATATTGATTGTTTAAATTCAAACCCCTTATCTCCACTATTTTCTACTCTCCCTTTATCTAAAGCTATATTAAATCATTATATATTGATGATATAATGCCTTTGATGAGATCTATTAACGAATTTTACTTGATTTATGAATGAATAACATTCATTCATTGAGGGAGTAATTTTATATCAGTACACAAACAAAAATTTTCGATTAAACGATTTATTAAACATTATTAAGAATCAAATGCTAATTTTTCATCAATTCGGCTTATTCATTATTAATAAAAAGATAATTTTAATTCTAGGGGTTTTACAATAATATGAAGTTACAATTTATATTTGCTTTATATTGTTCACATCATGAGAGAGAAAGAGAGAGAGAGAGAGAGAGAGAGAGAGAGAGATAAAGAGAAAGAGAGGAGAGGGAGTGAGAGGGGGGAGCGAAAGAGTGGAGAGAGAGGGGTGGTGAGAGAGAGGAGAGAGAAAGAGAGATAAAGACTGGATTATTATAAAACACTCTCGAGAAGCTATAAAACAAATTTTTAAGAAAAGTTAGTTTATATCAAAGAAAAAAGGAAAGGAGGAATAAAAACTGGGGCAAAGAAATAAATAAAGACGAGACATAGAGTATATTCTTTAACTTTAACCCATCTCGTTCTACAAACACACTTCGTTTTGGTTATAACCTTGAGGATTTCTACTTGATTCACATATACTTCGCCATTATTATATTGTTATTATTTATTTATTTATTATTATGTTATTATTATGTGCATTACCCCTTTAGACTTATTTGACCCCATGATGGGAGTGTGGATGTTCTCCAGTGAGTATCAACTCCCCGCCCATAGCTGAGATAGATGCACCTATTTAACCAAAGGGTTCCATTCAGAACTATCAAGTCAGGTGCTGCGAGTACAAGTCCCGCCCTATTTTATCGACTAAAAAACTTGCCCTGTGCCAAAATTGTTCAGAATAGATTGGCAACCTGTATATAACTCCTCCCTCCATGACCCTATGTGGATGAGTGTTTGGTAAAAATTTTAGAATAGCGGGTCTAAGGGGAGGTACCATATTTATAAATAAAATCGATTCCTGAGACCTGATGTGTAGAATGGGGTGGCAACCTGTAGATAGCCCCTCTCTCCATCAATCATAGTGGTAAAAAGGGAGAAAAAAAAAACTGAAAGGTCTTAATAATGAAAACCGCTTTCTGAAAATCCACGGAGTGGGAGACCTTGTTAGGATAAAGCAAAGCAATTGCGTAAAATATTCAAGATATTTTGAGAGGGGTGAGGCTACTCAGTCAATCACAATATCCTGCCAAAACTGGGAACTGTGAAAAGGTAGGAACTAACTCAGGGTCAAGTCGGACATCCGGACCTTCCAGCTCTCACCCCTAAATTCATAAAGGTCACCCTCTCCCATTTGGCTCTACAAAAATTAAAGAGGAAGAGTACGGATTTTCACAAAAAAACTTGGTCTCACAGGGTTATTGTATAAACTTAGTAATAAATATATATATATAT
>KZ807220.1:180442-199705 GCA_000696205.2 Oncopeltus fasciatus | reverse complement strand
AATACAAGGTCCTAAGAATAATTGCAAACGCTCCATATTATGTCTCCAACTAACTCTTCATCTCGACTTTAATATTCCTTTTGTCCAAGATCTCATCTGCACACGCTTCAAGCTCTTCCACAGCAAGCTTCTATATCACTCTAATCCATATGCCATACCCCCTGCCGTCGGACTCCGATCTTTACAACCCTCCCCGACGACTAAAACGAAGATAGCTTCGCAAACTCACGGCCCTTGACCAAAGTAGGGCAAAAAACCCCTCCTCCTTGCATGAAGTATATATAAAATTAAAATTTAAAAGTAAATAACAAGAGTCATTTAAACAGCTTGACAATGTCAGCTCCTCCGAGTATAAGACGATATATTCGTCTGCCTCGGAGGTTAGACTCTCGACACTAGTGCGGGGAATTTAATAACTTATCAGACTTGTCTCGGTTGCATAAATGGGAATTGCACCGGCCCGGATAGCAGGAGATCCAGGTTAGAGTCCTGGCTGGGACAGTTAGATTTTTTATTCTGTTCCCTTGCACTAAAAATTATTTCAACTAATTTATTTTCAAACAAAATTCCAAAATAAAAATTTTATAAGGAATCTTGTAATATTACAATACAAAACCCTGAAGAAACGTTTACGCAACTTTTCAATAGAAATAATTCCTTTATTTTATTTATTTTTTTTGCTTTGGTTACCATACTCCCATACCAAATACATGGACGAATATATGTACAGAACAGCTTCTTTTATTCAATTCAATCACATTATTTCAATTATTTTTAAACGCGACTTTAAAGTATACCTAAATCACAAACTTTTCCTACACTTGATAGTATTTTGTTATTTAAGGAATAATTAAATTTCAAATTTTTTTTATTTTTAGCAAAAGAAATAGCATGGCATTTATGATAATTCAGATATAATTTGTAAACCTCAAAACACTGTTAAAGCAATTTCATATCTGTTTGCATTTTTAAGCAGTCATATTCCTCAGCAACACAATTCAAAATATTAAAAAAGGTGTCTAAGAAAAATACTTTGGATTATTTAATAACTGATGCGACATAATTTATAAAACATTAAAAAAAACAAAGGACCGAGATTACTGCCCTTATGAAACCCTCGGTAAATCAGTATGAAGCTTAGAATTATGCCTTTTGTAAGATAAAAATTGTATTCTATTTTTATAAAATTCTTACTTATAGTAAGAAGCAATAAATGTTAAGTAATCAGGTGAATCTGAATCATTTTGAAAATGAATGCATACTACATCCACTTGTTTATTTAAAAGAAGCTATATTGATAAGTACTCAGTAAAATTTATCAGATCGGTAAGAGTTGATCGTCTAAGTAAAAATCCATGCTCCTCTGTTATTATATATTTAAAATATAAGTCAAAAAACTGCTAAACAGTCTTTTCTCATCATATATATATATATTATGTATATAATAGGCGGCACAGTCATTTGTTGGTTGAGGTACTAGATTCCTAAGCCAAAGGTCCCTGGTTCAATGCCAACAGTGCATATTAGTTTATGCACACAAATTCAAATTGGTTTGTGCAAAGTTAGATTTTATTTTAATTCTGTTCCTCCGTTTGTAATCGCCCAGAGGATTTTAGTTTAGCTCCCATGGAACAGCCAAATTAGGCCCAGCTCTAATTTGGAACCTTTCTCCTTCTCTTGTGAAAAATCAGACATCTAGAACGGTGAGATGACCACAGACCTTCTCTAGTATGCCGAGGGTCGAGAATAAATACACCCTTAACACGTATTTTCTCCTTTGGGCTATATGACCTTTTGCGGGACTGTTCTTTTTTTTTTTTTTTTTTTTTCATTTACGCGATTGTAGCTTCGTGTATGGAGGAAATTTCGGTGTGTGGGTATCCAATTTGTCCAAGGACACCTTCCCACAAACAATTTATTTTTTCATACAAATTTTTTCAGCTTTGGTCCTTCATCAGGTGCCAGGTGAATATTGATTAATTTTCCCAAGGGGAAGACATCTCACTCTGCTTAGTGTAAAGACAAAAGGAAGTTGTAATTGCTTGATAATAAGTTTTCTAATTTTATTATTTAAATTTAATAAATTAAACAACTAGAAAATCACTCATGAAATATAGGCACAAATCAACAAGTAAAAATAGTCACATTTGAAATAATATATTTCAAATAGTCACATTGATAAAATTTTAAGAGACAAATTTCAATAAGATATCACAACTTAACACAGTGATTATTTAAGTCCTTTAATTTGATCATCTTAATTTTTGAGTGAATATGTATATCGACTGGTATCCTTCAGAAGTTCTAATTTGAATTTAGGAACACCATTACCCCTTACAGTATTGTTGAATATATAAATACTTATGATAAGCAGGAAATTGTTAACTAATTAAAATTCCTATAATCCATTGATATTATTAATAATAAGATTACTGAAGTTCATTTTTATTAATGTATAACCTGAGTTTGTACAGAAATAATAAAATTAATTGCCATTTATAAATGTATTAAGCCTAGCTCTTAAATTCAGTCAATATCGCATTTCTTTTTTTTTTTTTTTTTGTTCCTAAACAAATAAAATTAACTTATAAGAGAGGATAAAAACTTCAAATTTTATTATCTGCTATTTACTTATCCCTGTCTTGAATCTCTTGCATCTGAGAACTTTTACTTTACGAAAATAGCTTTATCCCTTAGGCAGGAAAATGCCAGCTAAAATTCCTTCCTGGGGTAGGAAAGTCAGCGGGGTCTTGCGCAAGCTGAGCGGCGTAAAAAGGAAAATAAATCATGCTTTAAGGAAAACAAATGCGGAAGTTTTAAGCGGGGTGAAGTCCATGTCTGACATGACTAATGACCCAAAGGGGAGGGAAAAAAAAGCGAAAAATAAGTAAAACTGCCTACCTCAAGATGGCAGCCTTTGCCCTGTCAGTACACCGACGCTCCTCTCAGTTTTAGAATAATTCAAATACTTTAAGTGCAGTTTCTTATAAAAATCTAAGCACTTATCTATGAATGTTATCACAAATCGAGCAGAAAAATATCATCTTAAAATATAATATTAAGTTTAAATGACCTTTATAATGAAAATAAGCAGAATAGTGCAAATACAAGTAACTACTAATTTATTAAAAATTGTATTTTGCTCTAATAGTTTTTCGTTTAATACTGACGCCTCTTCAGACGATAATTACTATTTTCATTATATATAATTATATCTAGAAAATAGCAATTACAAATTAAAATCATTCAAGAGTTTTTACATACCCTTGGTTGCGGAAGGTTCTAATTTTATGAAGAAAGGATTATCTGGATTCTGGATAACAAGATCGATCTTGTTAGTTGAAGAATAAAAAAAATAATTCGTTACCAAAAAAGTTTTTATTTTAGCCAACGTTTCGGCCTGATTTCCAGGCCTTCATCAGGGCAATTAGAGTGATGAGGAAAGAGGGTCTCTCTCTCTCTCTCTCTCTCTCTCTCTCTCTCTCTCTCTCTCTCTCTCTCTCTCTCTCTCTCTCTCTCTCTATCATCCTACTTTTCCTGATGAAGGCCTAAAAATCAGGCCGAAACTTTGGCTAAAATAAAGACTTTTTTGGTTACGAATTTCTTTTTGTAATTCTTCAACTACCAAAACCGAATTCCTAATAATCCTCTATTCATAAAATCTGACGGTCAACAATTTACCTTCAATTACTTATTACTTATAATATAATTTATTACTATGTTTTATATAATTATACATTAAGCTGTTAAAGAGGGGTCAGTTTTAAACATGAAACTATTGAGCAAAATAAGTTCACATAAAATCTGCAGTAAATTATTTTTACTTAGCGTGAATGCTTTCTGAGTTTTGGAGAAAAAAAACTTTAATTTCTTTTCCTGACAGCATTTTCAATTTCATTCTTTTGAATTTTTCTTAAAAGAAGATTATTGACGACTTCAATATAAAAAAGCCAATGAGAATTAGGCCAATAATTCTTGTATTTTTTAGGTGTTTCTCCGATTCATGAAGTGTGAGTTTCTCCATAATCCTTTTCAAATAAAAGTGGCATATAATTATAAACATCCATTTACTAACGAATATAATATTTTATATGGTTAGAGGTTCGTTGGCCGTCGAGTATTATACTGGAGAAATTAGTCAGGGTTACGGCCAGGATCAGTCGACAAAATATATGATAATGTCAGCTCCCTCGAGTACAAGACGAAGTTCTCGCCTTTCTCGTGGGTTAGGCTCTTGCTAGTGTAGAGGGAATTGAATGAGACAACTAACGCGTCCTGGTAGTATAACTGGCAAGTACACCGGCCCGGATAGCAAGAGATCCAGGTTCGATTCCTGGCTGGGACAGATAGTTTTTTTTATTCTATTCTTTCTCATTAATTGTATAAAATATTTCAAAATTATTGGGTAATTTATTTTATTATATTGTGGCCGACGTTTTGACTTCACCTGTAAGCCATCATCAGGGCGATTGTGAGGTCTTGATATCGGATTGGATGTGATCATAAGCCTCCTTCAGAGATCTCTCCAGACATCACTATCACCTTGATGGCGACTTACAAGTTACAACGTCGGCTGCAATATAATGAAATAAGTACCCAACAAATTTAAAGTATTTTTTATTTCGATCCTCGCCGAACACTAATTTCCCCAGCATAACATTTTAAAACGCTGTAATTTGGATTTCGATTAAATTTCAGTTAGGCTATTATTTATTGGCAAAGGAAAATTTTTTAGGAAACAATGACTCTCAATGGTTGACATACCTTATAAAAAAAAATAAAAATTAAACAATATTGCTTATTGTTGTCACAGATATGATTGGCTTTTCTTTTTCATCAGCTTTTGTTGCCCCTGAATATGAATAGATACCCTCCAAAACCCGATCGAATCCTAAATCCTACCATGAATACATGATACATGCAATAAATAATTCGCAGGGGCACTCACCTTCGCAACTTAAGCCCAAAGGAATCTGAGATATTTCTCTCAAGCAACAGTTCCTTTCGTCAGATCCTTTGTAAGCAACAGGTTACAGGGAGCCCAAACCTCCCCTACACAGGCACGATAAAGGCCTCAACTGCATTTTATATATATCTCGAACAGGTGGGATAATATTACAAACTTTTTTTTTTTTTTTTTTTGGTTTTAGCAGGTTTTTTCATGATAAGTTTTAAGATTCAGAAATCGGTATTAACACATATTCTGTAATTACTGGAAATCAGAATTTAATTGAAGGCTTAATTAGTTTTGATGAAATTCACGCTAAAACACAAGATCAACTTAATTTTTTTTTAATGAGTGTTAGCCTCTCTTTCGAACACTTAGAGTCGTAGAGGGAGGGGCCATCTATAGGTTTCCATCCCATTCTAAACATCCATGGCTCAGGACGAGCTTTTATTTATTGATGAAAGCTTGACCTGGAATTGCGAGAAACAAACGTACTTGATTTTTAGCTGATTTTTTTTTTCTAATTCAAGCCATTAACCTGTTAACTGAGGAGTTCCGGTTCAAATTATGCAAAATGTACCGGGCGCGTATTGTCGCGCTAGGACATGTCAATACGACCGGAGACGTAAATACGTCCTCAAAAATTATGCAATTTCTGAGGACGTATTCCTATGTTCTACCCGTACCCGATATTGTTTACGCCTGAAGCATTTACACGTCTTGTCAGGTTAACAGATTAATAACTCTCAATAATTTACTTGTCCTAATAAACTATTAATAACTTTTCTTGCACTAATTTTATACTTATATTAAACCTTCTTACGGCTCAATGATATCTCTGTTTAATTACCGGTATATATCGACTATTCTGAATTTATAAAAGGTAAATACAGTGGTTATATGATATCAAGGAATCAAGCTGGATAAAGAGTACTTTAAAAAAAAAGGCTTTAACAGAAAATATAGATAAAATATTCTGATCCTTCAAGATCCATGACTTATGTTTGAAATTTGCATAATAAATATATTCCATTTGTCATTATAATAAAATAAGAAAACTACTTCACATGATACTACATATCTATATATTAGAATTGTCGGGAGAAACGACGATTGCAGAAAGGTTATTTTAGTCTNAATAATATTAGGTCTATAACTATTTCAAATAAAATAATGTATTTCTATTTTTGATTTGTTGCGAAAGAAAATTCTTCAGAATTGAAAAGCAAAGGTCACCAAGAGTTTATTAGAAGCCAGGTGAGGAAAAAAACTGTATTTTTTTTTTTTTTTTTTTTTTTTTTTTTTTTTGTGAATACACGTATGGGATGGCTCCACTCCACTTAGGATGTTTGCGATATCATTAATTAAGAAATAGTTTTAGGTATTGCCAATTTCCCAAAATAGTACATATTTCTGCTACAGACCAGTTAAGAATGAATTTGGGTGGAAGGATTGAAAAACATGAATGTAGGATACTCCAAAATTTCATCTTGCAATGTATAAATTCCCACAGTAACTCTTCAATTAAACTAACAAACATGGTAACTTTTCTTAGTTTGTGCATCTATTGCATGACAGTCTATTCATAGTACGAGGTACGTACAGAAATTAAATTCCGTTTGGTAATAAAATTAAATTGTGTACAGATACAGAAAAAATATTTGTTGCACAAAATTAACAACTCTTAAACTACTTTTCTACATAACTGCCGACATTTTTCAGGCATTTATCATAGCTTTTGGATACATTCTTCATAGAAAGAAGAGCTGTTATTTTTTTTTTTTACCGTAAATATTATTATTAGATGATTTTAGTTGGGGTTTGGTCAAGGTAGATAAAAAAACAAATTTAAAACTTTTTTTTTTGGATCTACCTTGACCGAACTCCAACTAAAATCATCTAATAATTCTTCATAGAAGTTTGCCACCTGTGTCTTCAACCAGTTGGAAACGTTTTCCTTCAGCTCTTCGTCATTGTTGAAGTGTTGACCGTCAAGGAGTGACTTGAGAGGGAAGTCGCTAGCAGCGAGGTCAGGGCTGTACGAAGGATGGTCAAACACGTCCCAGCCAAATCCCTGTAGGAAGTTTTCCGTCACATTTGCAGTGTGTGGTTGTGCGTTGTCCTGAAGAAAAACAACACCTTTTGACAGTTTTCCACTTTTCCAGCATTCAGAAAACGAATCACACATCTTATATCACAAGTGGCGGGATTTTTAATCAGCACCGACATTGTAAACAAGCACAACAAAGCGCACGTGGCTGACTGTGATCTGCAAATGGCGCACGTTTCTTCTCCTTGATACAGAGCGTCTAGCACGCATGCAGCGGAGATAAATTAAAACGGGACTTACATTCTGGACGTACCTCGTATTTATATTCAGTCTTCGTTAATTGAAATATTTATCATTCAAAAGGATAAAATGCTTCAGTGACTTGATTGATACCTGTCAATAGGCCACGAAATAAGTCCCAAGACAGCTCGGGCACCAAGTTCCCCTCCCACTCCCACTTTAGACACTAATGAAATCCCATTTCAGGGAAATCCGGATTTCTTCCCAGCCCAGGAAGGAAATCGAGACCTATCAGACTGGAGGGGAGTGATCTTTGTCTGGAACTTCAGAGCTAGAAAGACCCGGGATAGTGTTTTTCCAGAAGTCTGGAAGAAGTTAAGTGGAGTAGATATTTTGACAGGGCGTCAAAAGTTCACCTTAGCGAATCTGGGGCGGGGCTGTTGACGTGAGAGCCGAAGTAGGAATCGACTTAAAACTAGAGAAAGAAGAGAGACAGAGTTCCAGTGAGATACGCCGGACAAGAAACTTTTGACGTCATATACAGTCAGCAGTCTGAAAGATAAGAAAATTCTCTCCTTCGGGAAATACAGTCCAGTCTACAAACATAAACTCTTCATATACTATATAATTTAGTTACAACTTAGAAGTAAAACTAGTTTCTTGAAAAATTCGTTATTCTCTCATCTCGGTATTTTATTAGATTTCTTAAAGATTTATTTATAGCTAATTATTAACATATAACACACAATAAATATTCAAAAGATAAGTTTAAATATAAGCATCTATAAATTGAGTCATATTATTAATTATATTAAGTGATAGCTCGCATTCGTTTTATAAGTAGAACTTAAATTGATTGAAATTAAAGAATTGACTGTTTTTTGGTCTCTCCAATCAAAAGTAATTGTATGGAAAAAATGTCAAATATTGTCAAAATATTGCTGGGTCTGAAACGAGTAAATGAATTAATAGAAAAAGGAGATGGTTTAAATTTCTCTGATACATTCATAATTAATAAAATGAAGATATACTACAAAATAAAATTAATATTTTCAAAACAACTTTAAACTTATTTTTGTAGAAAGAATTTAATGAACGCATTGAGTGTTGAAGATTATGAAGGAGTGGTCTTTCTCTTTTTGATTAGGATTGAGTTGGAGGCAGATGTGATATGATCTGTTATAGCAATTTCGATATAATATTTTATTTTAAATTAAATCGTTTCATATGTATTTATATTTTTAGGTGCAAGATAGTTTTTTCGTCAAACCTTATTTACAGTCTATCATAATAATATACTACTAATAAAGCAGTGCGCTCATAACATATCTATTTAATTATATTACATTTCACAATAAAAATGTATCAGTATATCATAGTATTATACGGACAGAAGGAACATTACCCTGACAATATTTCTATTATAACGAAGCATACATTCCATTCATAATAGTAACAAGGGAAGGTGCATCTTAGTGCTGACAAAAATCATAAATGGTATAGATTTTTAATAATTACTTTTTCATAAATGATATGTGGATGAGTATTTTTTTTTAGTAGCGTTGTTTTATTTATTATTATGTTATTATTATGTGCATTACCCCTTTAGACTTATTTGACCCCATGATGGGAGTGTGGATGTTCTCCAGTGAGTATCAACTCCCCGCCCATAGCTGAGATAGATGCACCTATTTAACCAAAGGGTTCCATTCAGAACTANTGTACTTCGCTAAGTTCTTTCTTATTTTTCTGTATTTTTTTTAATAATATTTGTATTTATTGAGTGAACTTCATTTCCTTACCTCCAAAAATTTAAAATACACATCACTTATATAAATTAATATCAAAATATACATAAATATGCATGACAAAATTACATTATATAACATATTATTACTCATATTTGAAACGGATGAATGTCACTTTTAACTCTTAATTCTGTAAACATTTTCTTCTTTTTTTAAAAGTATATATACAGTAAGCTTATTTTTAATTACTTTCTGATACATCTGATCTTGGTGATTTTTGGGAAATAGTTATACAATAATATGGAATAAAAAACTGTTAAACTTCGCTCGGTGATGATGATGTTCATTTATTTAATAAAGCTGAGCGCTTTCGAGACTCAATGTCTCATCCCCAGAGACCAGGAATATTTCAGGCGAGAGTCTAGTCCATTACAACAGTCCATTGCTAGACTCTCGTCTGAAAGATTCCTGGTCTCTGGGGATGAGACATTGAGTTTCGAAAGCGCTCAGCTTTAAGAAATAAATATTATTATCATAGAGCGAAGTTTAACATCTTTTATTTCTAATAATGATATAGCTTAGCTCCAGTTCATTTCAGTTTTTTTTTTAAATCATACAATACTGCTCCGGCAAACTTTAGTTCTTCTCCAATAATACATTTTGCTTTTCTTTGGTTGTTTTTACATATATTGTCAATGAAAGATGAAAATATGGCTAAATGCAAGCCCCCTTCTGATCGTTAGAGTAAATTGATTGATTGAGTACATATTCTGATACTAAACATATATGTACAGTTCTCAGTGATGTATGGACTAATCTCATTTTTAATTTTAAAGAAACCGTACAATCTGAGTGTAAATTTTATGAGACATTGATGAAAATTTAATTGAGGCTTATAAGGGGGAGGGGGGAGAGGGGCTAATCTGACACCTTGGACTGTCTGTATGTTTATTTTGAGTCATTGGATACAGATGACTGAGGCTTGTGAGAGATTTATTACGACAAATACAGATTCATCACGCAATTTGTTAGTGAGAGAAATCCTTCTCACTCTATCTCTCACTCTCTCACTCACACTCTCTTTTGTGTGCAAGTTATTTCAATTTAAATCAGCTTTTCAGCGGGGGGGGGGGGGGTTGTTTCAATTTTCCCGCGATTAATAGGCAAAGAGAATAAATCGCTTGCTATCCCTCGCTTGTCCAGATAAAGCAGAGCTTAATAAATTTAAGTAAATGTCTTTAGACATTCATTAAGCTTCTGAATGATTCGTCTCATTTCGAAATTCGCGTTTCACACTTATTTGTGTGTTTAGTCTTCTGAAGTTAGTAATGCGAACTGGGCTGAGTAATTGAATTCACTTTTAAATTTATGCATAAATTCCACGGTTTTCAAAGTCATTAAATCAATATAGAGTGTGATATCCATATAAATTAGAGAGAAGACACACTTACACCCATTTAAAGATTCCCCAATTAAAAACAACGCGGTTCTAGAACGTTTAAAAATAAATAAAACCCATCACCCCCCAGAGAATTTCCTACCTAGTTACCTACCCTAAATCTGTGTGTGGGGGGGGGGCGAACCTCCCCGCTTTACAATGTAAATTAACATTGACTTTGATCCCTAAAACATTTTATTTTAATTAAAAATTAAATATAAAATCCCCTATTAAGATACTCCTTAATACTCTGTAATTTTATATTTTAGAGGTTGCTACCCTATTCTAAGCATCAATGACTCAAAGCAAGTAAATGTCCGTTATTTTAAGAATATATATTATTAAAAGGATTATCCTTTAATCTTTTTTCCCCTAGAATTGGACATCTTCTTCAAATTTCTAACTTATTATCTATTTTAAAATTAATTTAACCTTTGACCTCAAGGCTGGACATACAACAAGTGTATGTAGGTGAATAATATGCCCTTCTCGATTCTGTAATTATATTTTAAGAATTATCTTCATACCTTTAACCCCAACAATATTTAATTTAAATTAAATTAATTTATTATTTTAATCCCTCGCCCCCTTCCCTGCTACTATGTGTTTTAGGCCCCTTTGACCATTAGAATAGATGTAAAAATACCTCTTACTTTTTTTTTTTTTTTTTTCTAAAAGAATAAATTTTTTAAGAATAATTAAAACTTTCTTTCCCAGCTTCTTTGTGACTACATTTAGTTCAGTCTCCTAAAAGTTCTCTATATCATTATTTTTGCTAATTTTTTTTTAAATCTAGGTGTTTACTTAGTCCATTTTTTAACTACCAACATATTTCCAATCTCCAACATACTAGTCACTTAAAAAATTTTCCGATTGTTTTTATATTTTTGTTTAAAATATAAAAAATCAGAAACAATATTTATTTATTTTTAAAAAAATCAGAAATAATTTTCTATGTCACTTGTATGTTGGAGATTGGAAATAAGTGTGTGTGTGTGTGTTTGTGTGTAAATTAGCATAAATTGTTACGGAAGGAATAGAAGAGAGGTAATAAATATAAATAAATGTTCCGGTTTTACGAGGCTTTACAAAAAACGATAGTCACTAGTCATGTATTTCCCAAAAACAAACATTGTATTGTTCAGAAGCTTTACACTGACTCTTCGGATTTGTCTTCGCTATCTTCAACAGTATTGACCCGAAATTGTACCTTGACACAAAATAACTGAGACTTATTTACAGACTTTTGAAATTGAAACCACTTATTAATATGCAAATTGTCAAATATTACAATCAATCAATAAATTAATTGTAAATATTCTCATTGCGTCTATCAGTATACCTTGTACAACTTATGTTCCACCAGCAAATGTCCTTATGACATTCCAGTTATATCTCTTTTCCATGCTTTACCCCTAAAACACTCTAATTCATGGTCCAATCTCAATATTTTAATTCAAATTCAAATTACATTTTTATCCTTCAAACAACTAAGAAGGTCTCGTAATCTCCTGGTTAAGTAGTACTTAAAGTATTAGACTGTGGTTTCTCTGGGCCTAATTTTTTCTTCTTTTTAATCAAAGTTAAGACGTATTTATGATCACACAACGATATATTCAATTACAACATAATTTATTTAAGAAAATACATTTTGAATGAAGAATAAAACTATCATCTTTATACTTTACTATCTTTGTAAAAACAGCAAACTATAATAAAATGTTTAAAAGTAAATAAAACATTTGAAATGTCATTTTGAGTGAGTCTACTTCTATTTTATTTTTACTAATGTTAGTTTTTACTCTTTATAGTTATATTATTTTCAATTTCTCTTCATGTGACGTTTTTAAATTGAACTAAAATGTTTGGTTTATAAGTATGTTAACTTCTCAGTCAATAGTGGGAAAAGCATTTTAGACAATTAAATTTGTCAATGGTTCATATAAAAAATGTTTAAAAATATATCAAGGAAATTAAAAAATTTCTTATATATTATTATTTCTTATTATCAAAGCAAATACAATTATTTGAAACAGAAAAGACTACATCCCTAACATAGCTAAAGTAATGAATATTTTCTCTTTCAGCTTTCATGGGAGAGCCATAACTTCGCCCTACCCTTCACCCTTGTCCCATTTTTACAGATTTTTCAAATACATTCCAACTAAATAAAAAACTAAAAAAAAAAAAGGAATTTTGAAAATACATAGAGAAGAAAAGGTAAGACAATACCATACACTGTTGCTTGTGATGATCCAATCCCCTAACGTGAACGATGTCTTCTTGTTCCTCCAGTGAGACTTTGATTTATCTCTCATACCCTTCTCTATCGCTTCTTACCCCCACCCCTTTAGCTCACTCTCACTCTCTCTCTTCCTCTCTCTTTATCTGCTTCCAACCCCCTCTCGCACCCTCCCCCACCACAATCACATCATACTCCCGCCCCCTCCCTCACAGCAGCCACCCACTCCCTCCCATTCCTCCTCCCCCCCACTCAGCCTCCTCGAGCGCTCTAAGCTGCTGTAGAATATTTCCCGAAATCCTCCCCTCCTCCCCCCCTTCAAACAACATTTATAAAGCTTAACCAAATCTTCCTCCCTTACTAATCTTCTTATGAAAAACTTTGCGGTACTTAATCACTCCGACATCCTGTTCCATACCTTGATCCTCTTCCGGATAAAAGTAGCCACAGTGTGACTAATAGGATTTAGCTGTTATCTTCTGACTCTTAGTCAATTATATATATATATATATATATATATATATTTAAACTAAAATCCNTATATATATATATATGAGAATTTACTTAATTTAATTTTCTAGCGATTATGTTCTATTTATACATTTATTTAATTATGAAAAAGGCTTACTGAGGAAGAAATTCATAAATGTTACTAGAATGTGTGAGGGCTTCTACCACTCCTCCTTCCCGCTCTGATTAAAGAAAAGTATAGTTGTTTATGGAAAATCTGCTTAGATCAAGTTCTTCTTAAAAGACTAATACCAATCCTAGTCGCTCACCAAATGCTTCCCAAACACCAGTTTGGTTTCCGAGCCCAACACTCAACGATCCAACAGGTGTTGTAGATAACATATCTTCCTCTTTCGAGAACAAGCATTTGACAGGGTGTGGTATCGCGGACTACTGTTCAAATTAAAATCCGTCCTCCCAAGCACCCGTTACCTTATCCTTCGCTCCTACATAACTGATCGATTCTTCAGGGTCCGGCAAGGATTAGATTACTCCGACTATTACCAAGTGGAGTCGGGTGTTCCACAAGGTTGTGTGCTCGGCCCCATCCTTCACATCCTGTACACTGCCGATATCCCGTCACATCCTAACACACTCCTAGCAACTTTTGCAGACCAAGCAATCCTTTCTACCGATGGTGACTCACTTACTGTCAGGCAAAATCTCCAACGGCATCTGATGGACTTACAGCATTGGCGCCAGCGATAGCGCATTAAAGTCATCGAAGGCAAATGCTGTCATGTCACTTTCACACTAAGGAAGAAACAACCTGGCAGAATTTACTTTAATGACATCCCTATCCCAACTTCCGATTGCATCAGGTACCTAGGCTTTCATCTTGACTCCCGTCTAACATGGAACACACATACAAAAATCAAAAGACAGGAACTAAAAAGGAGATTTGGAAATCTTTACAAGCTACTAAGCCGCTAGTCAACCTTAACTGTGACCAATAAACTTACCATTTGTAAGACGTTACTGAGACTTACGGAGTGGAACTGTGAGGAACTGCTAAACCATCCAACATCCAAAGAATTCAGTCCTTTCAATCTAAAATCCTAAGAATCATAGTTGATGCACCCTATTACGTCGAAAACTCCTAACTCCACAAAGACCTCAAAATCCCTTTAGTTAAGGACATCATTACAACCCGTTATAATAAATTCCACTCTGGCTTTTCCATCCCAATCCTTTAGCCCAAACTCTATCCAGTATGACCCATGATAATCCACCACGTCGCCTGAATAGGAAACGGCCTCACGATCTTCTCATTGCCAACACTTCAAAAAAAAAAAAATAATATGAAGAGAAAAAAACAACAAAAAAACAAACTGTGTATTGTAAATAGAGATTAAAGAATTGTGCAGCTTCTCCACTAAGTGAAGTACACGCTATGTTCTTTCTTATTTTTCTGGTTTTTTTTTTTTTGTTTTTTTTTATTTATTTACTTTTATTTAAGGATCAGCAGATGCAATGGAAGAGTACAGCTCAAGGCAAGAACTTGTATAGTTTGCTATTAGATAATTGATATGGGCCTATAGCTTTGANTTTTTTATTATTATTTATTTAATTATCTATTTTTTAATTAATTTGTACTGTGAATATTAACCAGCACATTACTAGATACAAAACATGTAGAAAGTAATTAATGAAAAAAAAGATCAAGCAGCTCCTGCGTGCAGGACTTCTTTCATTTGACTGAAGCTTGTGAACCTTTTATATAAACAGATTATAGACTGAAGAGTTATAAGAGTCTATAATTTTATTTTTATCTACTTATGATTTCCTTTAAAGACCCGTAAAACATATTCCGCTGGTACATATCTCGTTGACTGCCAAATGGAAATGGTATAGGTATTGTCTCAAACCTTCAGCTTACTAAAGTTCCCTGGAATTCATTTCTACAGAACTTATCCCAAAAGTTCTTGATAAAAGGAAGGAGGGTAACGCAAAGTTAGAAATAACAAGTTTGAAATTTTAATAATTAATATAACCCAAACGGATTTTAGCAAATGAATGATCAAACTTGTAAGGCGCGGCCATTGTGAAATAAGCTCGTAACTTACGGTGGTTTTAATAGAAAGCACTAACAGCTGTCGACTAAACCTGCGACTGTCGGCTGTCCACGGGGAGGTATGCGATCTATGCCCCCCCCCCCCCATCCCCCTCTGGAAATTTTAATTGAGATCGTGTAATTCCATCCACTTGATTAAAACAATCGCTCTGCCCCAGTTCAGTGAGGATCCAAACTCGGTGGCCCAAACAAACAACTCCAACCGCCAAGATGGCCATCCTCAGTCTTAAAACTCAATTATTTAAAAACTTTTAAAATTATAAATGGCTTCTGAACTCAATAAATAGAATTAATTGTAAAAAATAATTGTACCTAATGATTTGGGCTAATTTTTGGCTTTAATAATGTATAGTCGCATCTCAAAATAATGTGTAAAATCAAATTGCTTAAAAAATATTGTAGTAAATGGTTAAATCAGAAAAAATACACAATATCTATACAAAATAGCTATTTTCACCGTTGATTTTAATTACACAGAGCAATTTCATTTCCAAAAATATTTATCGATCACTGCCTTTTACTGCTAAAGAGCCATCTTCATATTCTCTAGAATACTGGGATCCCAGGAGAGGGAGATAAACCATAAACGATTTGAAAATTTAACTATTTTCCAAATTATCATATTACGTACAAACGAAAACTTGAAAGTTCACTTACTCTCCCGCAATATCAAAATTAAGTCACCAAAACAGTATAAACAAAACGTTTTTCTCGTGTTATCTATTCCCCACACTTAAATATATGTGTATAAATTATATCATTAAACCAATCTGTGTTGAGTATCACTACAGAAAACGTAATATCACTTAATATATCCTCTGCAGCGAAATAACTTCCTACTGTTCTTACGATTTCGATATCTAACGTTATTTTTAAATATTATTCGAAAAAGCTATTGAGAAAATAAATAATTATGTTTTTTATATAATCCAGTCGTTCGGCCAAAATCAAAATTCAAGTGCAATTCTCCAGTTCTTAAAAATTCGCCACTCGTTTTTTCATATATTTTCTACTGACACTAAAAATAATTTTGAATGATATGATAGATAAATGTAATTATAGGCTAAAAATCTTAGCTTATTTATTTATGTAAGAAGTGAAGTTGCGTATTCTAAGCATTTCTCTTAACATTAAAAGTATAAATGGCGAAATTAAATCTACAAGATGTAAGGGGAGAGAAAATGAGCAAAAAAGGAATGACCACTTAACTTTGTTCTAGGCAGGCCAGACGGAAGAGTGGGGGTAGCACTCAACCAACGTAATTAAATTCCTAAATTTTCTTCCTTAACAAGTTTTTTTTTTTTTTTTTTTTAGTAAAAATGTTATAGAACAGAAATTTTATAAAATTACAATCTACAATCACTAATTTTTTTATTATGATTTTTTTTTAATATTATATTTCATTAGATTATTTTTTAGGATTTTTCCTAACTCAAATAAAAACAAAAACACTACGATTACAATTTTTGATTTAAATCTTTCCCCTTCCCTCGTTCAATTTAAACTTAAAATGACTTATTTCGAGGGTTTTCAATGAAAAGCCTTAACAAAAAAAATTTAATTTTAAATAAAGGGAGGGCCCAACCTACTATCAATGTTACATTCACATTCTCGTGTATTTGTCTTAAGATGAATTTTTTTTTTACATTTTAAAATTATATTGTACATCTATTTTGTCCAATTTTTTTTTCGAAACGCAAATTATAAAAAATTCTATTTTCCAACCCCACGATTTCTCTAAAGAATTTCAGCTTATCTATTGGTTAAAAAAAAAAAAATTTTAAAATAATTGAAAACTGAATCACTAGTTAAATAATTGCAGTCGCTTAGTATTATTTATTTATTTAATGGTCATTAAATATAATTTGTAATATAAATATAAATGTATAAAAGACGGGATTTAGTTTATCTTCCTACAGTTATACCTTCTGCTCTCTTCCTAAACTCAACCCATTTTCATAATGGTTGTATATGCACCGGGGCTGATTTCTTTATATAAAAAACTGGGGATAGTATATCAAACATAATCTTTATATTTTTATTTTGGAAAATCATTGAAGAATCGGAAAAATAACACAAAAGTCGGTGCACAATACCTTTATTTTTAAAATTCTTAGTGCGGGGGAACATTATAAATAATCTAACTGTCCCAACCGGGCCTAAAATTGGTAAACTATAAAATTGTTAAAATTTACGTGGGATTAAATACCAAAAAAAATTACAAGTATCTTCTTTTTTTTAACCAGCTATTTAGATTTTTTTTTTTTAAATTATATAATCAAACTACCCTCGCAAAACAGTATGATTCTAGTCTTAATTTTAAAAATATGAACTTCTACATAACATGTGACTCAACATAAAAGGATTTAGAATTATAAATCTATTTCAGTCAAAATGAGGGTGCAAATGTATATTTAAATTTTGCCCTTTGGACTTCAAAATAACCTTCGCAAAATATGTTACTACCCCGCAGTAATAAATATAAAGTAGTGGCGGGGATAAATCATTCTGTATGGCATATTGTATGACGTTGGCGAACGGCTTCTGGCCATCAGAACATTTCACTGATAAGCGTGTTTTGATAAGAACGGTAGGGTGGGAGGATGAGGGGGGGGGGGCAATCCTTTTCCACCACTCCTATTACGACCTTTCCCGTCGAGTGGCGGCACCGACCAATAGGAGGGCTTCCGCCTCCCCCACCACCACCACTCACCATCTAAAACGTGATCGGATTTACAAGGTTCCGCGGGGACATCTTGTCTTCCAGAGTCTCCTCAAGGAAGTAAGAGGGTGAAATACACGTAATGGAAGTCCCACTCCCCTTCCCGTCGAGATTTCCAATCCCTATCCCGTCGTGAGATCCTGGAAGGGTGGATATCCTCTGACGGGATACCAGCTACGTCCACATGTCATTAATGATGGCTTCATTGAAGATGGACAGGCATATTAGTCCTTGACTTATTCCAAAAAGGGCAACAAGAGAAAAGAGAAGCTATCATAGATTATATTTAGGCCACCTGAAAGAGGCTTACAAGACTATTAAGGTTATGTTAACTTAAATATTACACTTAAAAACTACTTTTTGAAACTTTATTTTTCATACTTTTGAACTTGAACTTCATAAAACTACATATTTTTTCCCCTAGTTTACATATTATAAACAAATCCTAAGGATTCTTATAAAGTTTGGCAGTTTTTCACCCTCCATAATTGTACTCCAAGTAGAAATGGTTATACCCACAAGTATGAAAGATATCTGTAGACAATATTTCCTTGGTTCTCTCCTCTATCAAGTCATAGTTTCCCATTCCCCTCCATTCATCTATGATCTTTTTAACTTTCAAATCCTCAGTACTTTCCCGCCCCACCAGTTCTCGACATTCCGATATTTATCTTCCCCCTTACAAGTTCGCTGCATTTAGTCGCTCCTTCCTCATCAGATCCTTCAGGCTCTGGAACTCGAACCCTCTAAATATTCGTCACTCCTCCCTGCTCGCATCCTTCAAATCCCAGCTACGTATTTCAGTACCTCCTCTCTGTACCATTAAGTATCGAGAGCTGTTAAATTTTATCTTATTTTCATTGTTATCATGACTATTTTTTTTTACTAGGTTTAGAACTTTTTTTTGTGGCATTCATTGTGTTTTTGGACACTTAGTTTTATTACCCTTTGTTTTTTATTTAAATACTTCTTTCTCCTATTTCTTTACTTGTACTGTAAGTTGTAAATAATGTAATATGTTTGTTGAAAATTTTAATGTTACTAGTTGTAATTAATATTATTGTTATTAGTTACTTCCTTTTAAGTTAAAAAAAGCTTAATTCAAAAAGTTAGAAACTATATTTGAGACTTCTACACTTCATGAATAACATAATAAAATAATAATTTTCACATAATAATAATTACAAAATTAATAATTTTTAAGCTTGACTTAGCTTTATCCCCAGCCACTTTTGTTGGAGGCCAGTCAACACAAACCCATTCCATAGTTTGTTGGATGAAGTTTTTCTTT